>SKCR01040143.1:0-60071 GCA_019454045.1 Zanthoxylum bungeanum | reverse complement strand
AATGGTTCGAGAACTTTCAATATGCTTCTGACGAAACACAAATATAATATTTTGAATGGTTCAAAGATATTCTATTTGAAGTGTTGAAAACTATATTTTTAAAAATTCATCATGAGTCTTTGAATTGTTCAATGATGTTTGATATAATCAAACATATGAATTTATGTCAATTAGTTCTAAGGTTATTTAATGAATATGATTCTTACTCAATATTATTATTCTACGATTCCATCGTTATGGAATTGGTCAGTAGGAGAAATCGAATCTTATATGATTTGATTCGTTTGATATTGAATGTTACCGAATTAGTTTCAATACTCTTGGGGATATGCTCCAGTAACACTAATTCATCCTTTTAATTAATGTTCCATTAGTTTTTACAGTTACGTATATGATATGTATAAATAAAACATTCAAATCTTGAAAAGTTTGAGATTTGAATCTTTCTTCTGTATAATAGTTATATAATTGAAAGTACATGCACCCTGGAGGTACAAGTAAAGTTTATCTTTAATTCTATTTGATAGAATATTGTATTTTATTTGATAGAATATATTTTCTACGATCCCGAGTAATAAAATTGTTTTATTACTTGGTGTGTAACATCAAATGTTAACATTTGAAGAAAAGACTTGACTTATTGAAGTCAAATGTGAGAGTGATAAACTATAAATGGAACTACGTAATTAATAAGATGAAAAGACCCTTAGAAATATTCCATATAAGTCAAATATGATGTCAGAATCATTAATGTAGTATTTGATACTTAATGGTTCTGTTGTTTCTTATCGAAGAAAATTATCCTATAATTTATAGTAGGAGCGATATTTGATATAGGTTTCGGAAGTCAGCATTAAACCATAGATCTAAAATTGTTCATAGCTTACTACGATCAAGTTCGGAACTTGATTGAGCTTTCATTATGAATCGTTCATAAAAAGTGTAAATTATTTACGCAACAAAAGCAAAATGAGCTTGTTAAAGGTTTGAACTTTATAGTATGACAGTGAGAAAAGTTATACTCATTAATCTATTGTAGATTCTGAGAAAACTTGTCTCCAGTCATACTATTTGAACAATTAAGTATCTGTTGGTTAATGTTGATATTAAACTATGTATTTTGGCTGAAGAATGCAAAGCGGCGTTCCTGAATGGTTTCTTCGAATGAGAGATCCGTTGTGGTTTCTTTGTTTATGGAGTTCGTTCTGGAATGGCTCTAGAGTTTGTATTATGTTAAGATCACAGTTTGATATACTAGCTTATAGAGCCTATTGTAGACTCAAATAAACTTTCCGGAAATCTGTATTCTCTAATTTTGATAACAGTCAGATTGTTTGATTTTATCAAAGTATAAAGAATACACATATGATAGTAGGGTCAGTGGGAGAGTACAAATTTCTTTCTAGTGTCATATTTCCTAACGACATTATCATTATTAATGTAATAATGAGATGTTTATAGGTAAAAGTTTACCTAAGTCTTCTTTTCTCTGTGAATGCAGTGAGAGTAGTCTCTGTTATATTTGATATAAAGTTTCATATATGATATAAAATTAAGAGACTTGTGAGATACTCCCATTAGTCGTGTATTAGATATGATCTAACAAATGACACATAAAAACTATCTGTATGACAGTTAGCATAACTGTTTGACAGTTAGTGTGTCTTTTATATATAATATTCATCTTTCGTAAAAGATGGTTCATTTGTCGAAAGAGAAATTTTAGAATGTCTAGTCAATCTAATTGATTAAAATGTCTAGTCAATCTTATGCATTATATGATGATGGCATAATGAATACTATATTATGTGCGATTAAAGATATCAATTTAATCGTAATTGTTACAAATTATTTTGATACCCTGTAGACCATATGATGTGTCTTGAAACATGTTCTTCGTTAACATGTTCTTCGTTATCTTGGAGATATTAAGAACGAGTTTCTTGATATAGTCTGCCACCCTTAGAATCAAATTAATTTTGAGTCTAATTATGACATTAGATGGTTTATGTCATATAAAGTCGGAAACGATGCAGTGGGAGTGTCACCGTTGATTCTACTGAATTAGTAGAATTAGTTATAACTTATGAAGTATTGACTTATAAAGTTGCATAATGACCTTATAGATTAGAAGTTTTGATATTAGTATTGTGTTTGCGGTTGTCTACATAGTATTTTGGATTTGATCTCTAAATACATAGACAACTTAATAGCTATGGCACAATATTGATATCGCATCTGAGTCATATTGATGTAGAACTTGGGTTCTACAAAACATGAATGATGATGGTTAAGGGAAACGATTGGGTTTGTTGGACAAACTCATTTTGTTATAGCAGACTTACTTGTTGTTGCCTACCTTTTGAGTGCTAGGTGAGCTCTTGAGGGCCATGAGTATGTGATACACATTTAGATGTATATATGATACCATTGATTGACACTAGAGCAAGTGGGAGAAATTGTTAGGGTTGGTGTTCGAAGTGCCAATCCAGATCGTATTTATGTCATATTCATGAATATGAACAATTCTTTTTTTTTTCCATAATATTACTTATTTAATGGTAGCACCTCTTGGCTTTTATATACATATTCGATCTAATTATGATTAGATTGAAATTAAATCTGATTTAGTGATACATGTATATTAGAAAAAGACCCTAGGATTTACAATGTAGTGCGCAATTACAACGTAGTTTGTAATTGACATTGGGAAGCGTCAATATAAGTTGTATATCCTTGAATAAAGTTCCTGGTCAGGATTTACAAACACGGGTCGGTTAGTAAAATCCGCTGAGACCAGTACATATCGTATATCGTGACTTGGTCCGATGGGTTATCCTAATTAACCATAAGTCTCGGGAGACTCGTATAAACATGTAGGTGTTTATTTGATAAACATCGAACGACTCACTGAAGATTTCCTAATAGATGGTACACCAACGTCAATAGAAATCTTCTCGAGTTGAGTGAGCATAGTGGTCCTTTGACTTGAGATACCACAATGGATATATGAGTTATCCTCCATACTTTGATAGCGGTCACGTCACCGATCTATTTAGATCAGACCTCTGCCTGTCCGTTGGGTGTGGACTGATGCTCATGATATCAAGTGCGTATCAAGATAGAATCCGCCAGTCCTGTGTATATGGCATAGGTTTCCTCCACGTGTTTGCGATCTTGTAAATCCATGGTCGTGGTATAACTTCGGAAGCAAGTTCCGAGTGTTATTTAGAGATCGTAAATTTGAAAGTTGACTATATTATACCAAAAGAATTTGACGTTCTTATCTATATCACATGTATAATATGGATAGTCTGTGATAGAGGGATTATACGTATGCAATGACCTCGACTTGCATAGTTTAGCGAGATTATCTGTGGTCGTCATAATTCATGAGTAGATGAATTATGGATACGAAATTGGATTTCGTGACGGATAAACCTAAACTTAGAGAGTCCCATAATATGAAGTTTACTCGTTGAGCACTTGGGCAACCCCTTATGAATAATACAGATTATTCATAATACTTCACCGGATTAAATTAGTTAATTCGAATCGTTTAAACGGTTAAACGAAAATACATGCATAAGGGCATTTTTTATCAATCATAATTATCGTGTATTTGTATTTGATACAAAATTTGATTTGATACATATTAATTAATTGTCAAATGAGACTTTGACACATGCCATTAATAAATGTATTTTTTATTTAATGTAAATAAAAATACATTTATTAATAATAATTATATTAATTAAAATTTTAAATATTTAAATGTTAATTATTTGAATAATTAAATGATAATCTTTTCATAATTGTTATGAAAAATGTTTAATTATTATTGGTTACATGTGACATGTTTTAATTAAACTTTAGGTGTGAAAATTTGATTTTCTAACATAAAGCTTGATTTTATTTAATTGAATTAAATTGGGAAATTGACAAAAAAATACCCCTCAAAGTCGGCAATTGCATTTTAAAAAGAGAAAAAAATTTATTTTATTTTTCTTGGCTTAGCTTGGCCGAAACTCCATCTTCCAAATACCTCTCCAAATTTACTTGATGATTCAAGAAGGAAAAATGAAGAAAATTAAGAAATAATTTAAATAAATTAAGAGATTAAAGGTAATCCTCAATATCCATAAGCTTAGAAAGCATGTTTCTTATTCTTGAGCATCTAGAGAGATTCTAGGGTTTCTTCTTTTCTTAAGAATTTGGGTGTTTTTGATTTGGAAGATGGAATTGAGGGCTTGGTGCATGTGTGAAGTAGAATTGAATGATATTATTGTAATATTTGTTCAATTTGATCATTTGATGATATGTTGCCATTCTAGAGTGTTATGACCACTCTGTAATGCCTAGAATTGTTCTTGGGTGCTTCATTAGTGGTGGCTTGGATTGGTGTTATGATTAATGTGATTAATATTAAGAAAATTGGATTAAAGCATGAAATATTGACATATTTGGTTTCTGGATCAGATCTGGAAAACTGAGTTTATGGTGATGAAAATTATGTCATACAAATGTATTGGATGTGTTTTGGGTATTCGAAAAATTGCTGAAAACTATTTCGGAGTTGAAATATGCAAAAACGGCGAAAAACGACGTTACTGTGTGACTTTTGAGCCAACCAGATGACGTGCCTTGGGAAGTCGGTTCAGTCAAAAATGCGTTTTATGCCATTTTGCGGAAAAATATTTTCGTAAAAGTTTCTCGATATTTCTTAACTATTTATGTCGTTATATTGAATAAATATGTTTAAGTGAAATATGAATGAATTATTCATATTGGATATTAAATAATTTATTCTGTAATTTAAAAAATTTTGAAATTATAATTTCACCCGAATCGCGAGCTTCCGCTGCGCCCGCGCCAAAACCTTAACATATATGAGTTTCCAAAACTCATGGTACATAGGGTTAAACCATTAGAACTCCAATTCCAATATACGACATATGCTAGTCTTCTAAGTTATAGGAATTCGACCATATTCCAAAACCAATGACTAGGAATATTTACTTTAAGAATAATTTACACATAGTCTCAAGACTATTCTAAGGTCGATGTCATTCTTAGCATATCGATACATCAATCTAATACGCATAATGACAATACCAGTAATAAGGTATGAAATGAAAAATATAGTTATTTTATTAATAAATAATAAAATGTACAATTCGGATTGGCACTCCAAGTACCAATTCCAACAATGAATACTTAATGTATTATTTGTTGTTTGTTTGTATTAGAGATGTATTTGTATGTATGTATATATAGATATGTCGGTATAAATATTTTTAGAATAAGTATACAATATAATGTTATCGTTTTGTAATTTATGAGTTATCTGTTACTGGATGATGGATTTGATAGTGTTATATGATATAATGATATGGTATCTCGATATAAGAGATATTTGTCAATGGTTGGTGAATATATATATGTGTGTGTGTGTGTGTCGTTATGACTGTCTTTAGAACAAGTATGTGATATAATTTTATCGTTTTATAATTTATTAGTTATTTGTCAATGAATGATGGATTTGATATAAGTTGTGTGGTGTGTCTGACATGTGGATGAATGTTCTTGGTTTTTTATTTTTCGGAAAGTATTTTAAGAAGTTTGTTTTTAAAGAATTTTCCTTTTAAACCGAAATATATTTGAGTTTTGTTTTTTTACGATATGATATGTTTCTGCCTCTGTGTATATATTATATTTTTACTGTTTTATATTTTTAAACCTAGGTGGTGCCTGTATAGGATTTTTTCAAGCTGCATTGGACCGACCTACTATCCTATGTCAATATGGTTCTGTTTCGGACAATATCCAGTCATAACGTGCGACTCAAACATTGGACGCTTGGTTTATTCGTCCAGTGAGTTGGTTGATGGACGCTTGATTCAGATTTATGATGATATTGATTTGAGATTCGATTTCGTTTTCACCAAAATATCTTTATGTTATCCTTTGAATATCCTTGTTTTATGGTTTTCTAAAAAAATAATTTTTGAAGAAGTTGTTTTTAGTGAAACTTCATTCTGATCAAGATATATTTGATTTGATTTATGATATGATATGATATATTTCTGTCACAGTGCTCATACTATATTTTATTTGTTTTAATGATTTTGACCCACCAAGGTGCTTGTATAAGGTCCATTAATCTGAAATGGCATGACCTGCTACCCTCTGTCGACATAGTCCTATTTCGACCAATGTCCGGTCAGGACGTGCGACTCAGATATTGGACGTCTGGTTAATTTTTTAAAGTATTTTCAAAAGATTATTTTATAATGTATTTCCAAAAGATGAATATTTTGCATTATGTTTTCCGATCCGATGATGAGTGAGATTGACTGTATAGAATTTACATATGTTTTCTGTTTCTGATGATGAATGCGATTGATTATATAGAATTTGCAATATGTTTTCTGTTTCTGATGATGAATGAGATTGTCTTTGTTTCATTCGTATTGGTTACGTGTGTGTAATCAATTTGGTTGGTGATTTAGCTCTTATCATGGTAGTTTTGGTTAGAGTACTCGTTTGGATGAAAGTCATCTCATACCTATTCTAAAATAGGTGATGAGTCTCGTACAAGCATCAGTATACGATTTGCGTAAGTATGTTATGGTTGTTCTCTCATTCATCACACACACACACACATACTAGTATATCTTTAATCGGTCTGCCTTTGTTGATTTTGATATGATTGTTATGTAGAAGATTTGAAAACCTATACAAGGGATCACCTAAGTTGTAGTCATCCAGTCTAGATTACAGGTCACATGGCTTAGAAATCATGTTGCTTTTGTGTATGATTTGAATCATGCAATGCACGTTGTTATATGTATGTAAATAAAAGTCTTGATTTGTATGTTTAGATTTGGGGCAAGAAGCCCTAAGTATTGATTATGGGTATTTCTATGTGGCTTGAGTAGCGACTTGATGTCCTATTTGCATATTTGATGTTCATTTCATGTTGCGTTTTGGTGCTACACTGTGTTCAAGTTGTCAAATTTTAAGATGCGTCATGTCCGTTTTTCGTTTGATTTGAGGCCAATGAAGATGAATTATTTCTATCTCTTACCGATAGCATCTTGTATTCGACGGAATGTTACAAAATTAACATTGTTAATTATATCACATACTCTAATAGTGGAATTCAAACACACACATATATATATATATATATATATATATGCTTTTACTAAATCCTATCTACATAATGTGGATAATTACGAATTTATATATTTATGGTCAAAAATTATCATCCCCAATTATATCACAAACCTTCGTAGTGGAATTTATACAAATTTGTGCTTTCTTGTCTTCCATTTAGGGGGGCCTTGTGTTCCTTGTCGAAAAAAAATAGTGTATGAGTTCGTCCCCATTAAGTCAAGTGGATAAACCAAAGTAGATCCAATGGGAGTAGACAAAAAAAAAAAGAGAGAGGCAGAAATTAGCATATCTTTGATCTTTCATAAGTAGGGACCATTATCGAGTTCATTTTGACTAGGGGTGGGCATCGGATCGGATCCGATCCGATTTGTAAATCCGATCGAATCCTGTTGGTCCGGTTCATTTTTTTTTTTTGACTATGGGCAATGTTTCCCACTTTCCCATGTGCTACAAATTTTACGAGTTTTGTGGCTTACATTAATAGTATTAAAAATTAATGTGCTCATTTGGAAATTAATTGTACATTCATTATGCTGTTGTAATGTGCTCTCTAGCCAGGGCTAGTCTTATAAGCTATTTTAGTAAATAAACAAACATTATAATTACTTATTAATTAGATGGTAAATTATTTTTTTTTCACATGTCAAATTTCTTTACATACGTCTAGAAAAAAAATGTGTTTTAAAAACACAATAATTTAGACATAATTTCATAAATAAAGTTTAGGTTATAGTTATTAACTGTTATGTGATCATTCGCACTTGGCTTATACTAAATTACTAGTTATGGGAGTAGTGAGTTTGATGTAGGCCCGGTCGTGATTCGGTTCCAGTTTCAGAAATCGAAATCGTAATTTTTCGGTAAAAAAAATATAATAATAATGAATTAGTGAAATATGAAATTTTACTATGAAAATCATGATTGTGTTGATATTTCTATAATAATATTTATTAATTTAATTAAAATTAATTTAATATATATTTAATTTTATCAATTTTTCTATTTCTTATTAATGTGAATCGAAAACGGAACCGAAACCGAAATTGTAATTTTACAGTTCGGTTCTGATTCTTCTTTTTGAGGAACCGAAACCGTCGATTCCGGAATCGCGTCCGGGCCTAGATTGATGCTACTTGTCAGTGCTAGAAAACAGATGATAAGGCCAAGCACTTGGATATCATGAAGTGTCATCAAACATTATATCTCCATTTGGGGCCACCACGAGCTTTCTTCGACTCACTTCCTTTTGCCCACCCACCCCTTAAATTCTCCACAAATGGGCTTATTGAATCATCATCAAGATGTCACTTGGACTGGTATCACAATTGTATGCACTATTAAAAAGGCATGATTTCGAGTCCTCAAAATATTTAAATTATATTATCTCAAAAAAATTATAAATATATGTACATATTTCTATCAAAATTTGAGAGTAGATTTTTATCACCGAAAGGAGAAGTAGATTTCCAAACTAATACTCGATAAGTATTTGAGTTGTAATATAATTATGTCAATGTTGTCTTCCAATAAATTTCATTTGGTAATATATTTGTAAAATTATAAAAAATGGTCCAAAAAGAAATCATCATGTAGATGCTAATATTGCTGCCAATTTATTGTTGATGGTGGTTTTTGACCTCGAGGAAGTTCAAATATCGAGAAGTGGTAGAATGAGATTTGTACGTGAACAATAGAGGATTATAAAGGTCCAATGATTTAGAGAGGCTGATGACAGACAGATGACCTCAACCCCACTATACAGAGGAATTCTCTCGATGGCAGAACTTGCTGGTGATGAAGCAAGTCGGGATACCAACCCAATCTATAGAAGAAGTGTTAGATTTGGGTTCGTTTTAATATTCGTGGAAGCCGACCCGAGGTGGCCACTATTTATGAACCCGACCTGATTAGAGAAGTCAGAAAGTTTGACCAAGCATCATTCACCTTGGTATGCCGACCCAAGGAACGAAGATGGGATCACAGGTCGACCTTTGTTGAAGTCATGTGACGTATGCCTTAATTGAAAGATAAGCTTCTAGAAGGCTAATGATGATAGTGGGAAAAACAACGGTTCTTATTTGAAGTAGCCTCTGCCAGCCTTCATAGAACGGTGAAGTGGCAGGGAAGTGCCGCCATAGGCCGATGCAGTGATAGTGAAATGAGCAAGTCTGATTGGTTCATTTGAGGGCAGTTGAGGAAGGTTGCGATGACAATGTGACATAGGCTGACATCATTGGAGATGGAATAGTGAATTTGGAAGCCTATATAAAGGTATTGAAACCACATATTCAAAAGATAGTAATTTTCGCATCTCATAACTTGTAAAAGATCTAAGAGCTTCTAAACTAATGATAAAGAGAGAAGAGCTGGTCGGTTACCTGACCAAGTGAGTTAGTTGTAATGGGATAGTGTAAGACCCGAAGTGTTATACACTATTTGAAAACTAACTACCCCACTTGTAGCTTGGGTCGGCCTTGACCCATAGCCGTAGTAAAATATCTCATTGCTCATGTAGAAGTAGGTTGGAGCCATTCTCCGCCGAACCATGTAAATTCTTGTCTCTGTTATTATCTTTCTGCTTGCTAAGTTTGCTTTGCTTCAATACTAACCAAATAAATTTACTGTTGAGTGAGGTTTGTTCGAGGGGTTAATTTCCTTTATTGCCTTTGGAATAAAAAATAACTGTCAACAGTTGGTGCCATATGTGGGGAAGTGTGAAAAGCAACAAACACACTAAGACGATGGCAATAGACGAAAATCATAGAGCTCCAGAGGCCTTGGTGGCAGAGTGGATAGAGAAAATAGAGGAGAGCTTGCGGCTAGGAATGGAGACAACTTAAACCTTCTATAGGCCATGATAGAGAGAATGGAAAAGACGGAAGAGAAAACGACGGGAGAACAGACACATGTGGGGCCTAGTTAAAGGAATGAAGATATCACTAGTGGTTAGAGGCTGGTTGCTATAGAAAGAGATCAAATGGCTAGGAATCAAAGCACGGTGAGAGAGTCGGTGTGAGATTTGGTGCCCCAAGATAATCGAAGCACGCATGGATTGAAGACTGCTTGTGAAGTACTATAGTATCCTCGGGTTTTCATAGCACGGAGAAGGCCAACGAGCCTCTGTGGCATTTGTAGTCTTGGAATGTGCCTAGCACAGGGAAAATAAATGCCCCCATGGCGTTGGCCATCCCATTTTGGGCCTGTCGAGCATAACACAAGGAAGGCTGAGAGGGTTATGTGGTGTTTGTAGGCATGGGGTTTTTCTTAGAATGAGGATAATCTTCTTATGGCGTTGGCTGCCTCACCGGTCTGTAGCTCAATTGGCCATGACTTTGGACATTAAGGTTTAAAATTATTATTTTGAGGAACGTGGGGCAGGACGTTGCCTTAATTACCTTGATGTTTTTGGGTCGGTACAGAGTATGTTAAGTCACCCCGTTATACTTGTCATTTTTGTGTTGATTTAATATAACATGGTATGTGACACCATTACCAATGTTCATGGGGATGGTCGGAGATCAAAAATCTTCCCTCGGTCTTTTGGATAGCGGTTATAATAGCTTAAGGCTGCATTCGTTCTGTTGAGGTCATGTTATTGAATGGCACAATGAGGAAACATTCCTTGTGGCCAAATGGTTATAATGACTTAAGTCTATGTTCATTCCGCCGAGGCCATGTTATTGAATGGAACAATGAGGGATCATTCCCTTATGGTAAGATTTGTTATTGGCTCTGGGTCTGAGTTTTTCCCCATGGTCTTATTTGAGTGGCACAATGAGGGATCATTCCCTTGTGGCTAGATGTGTTATTAGCTCAGGGTCGGGCATGTCCCACCGAGTCCTTGTTGTGTTTATTGGCATAGGGTCAGAATTTCTCCCATATGGCCTTACTTGAGTGGCACAATGAGAGATCATTCCTTTGTGGCCAAATGTGTTATTGGCTCGAGTTCGGGCATGTCTCACCGATGTTTTATTATTTTCATTAGCATGGGGTCGAAGTTTCTCCCCAATGACCTTACTTGAGTGGCACAAGGAATTATCATTCCCTTGTGGCCAGATGTATTATTTGATCGGGGTCGGGTATATCCCACTGAGGCCTTATTGTGTTCATTGGCATGGGGTCAGAGTTTCTCCCCCATGGCCTTATTTGAGTGGGACAATGAGGGATCATTCCTTTATAACCAGATGTGTTATTGGCTCGGGGTCGGGTATGTCCCATCGAGGCCTTATTGTGTTCGTTGGCATAAATCGAAGCTTCTCAACGACATAGCTTGTGCTCATTGGCATGAAATCAGAGCTTATCCATGGCCCAACAAAAGCAAAGCTACAGTAAGGGATTTGAGATCCCCCGGGGACAGCATCCCATAAGGCGCATATGGTGGCAACAGATGATGGGGTCAGCTTTGAAGGAGTTCACCAATTGAAGTGTCAATTAATCAAGACATAGGTCGAATTGAACAACATTGAAGATAGTCAAAAGTTGAAAGTACTAAGTACTGAAAATTCCTTTTAAAGGGTCAAAATCTTCTCAGTATAGAAGAAATACATTATGACATTAGATTTGTGGTATTGACCCGTTAATATGCTCGGTCATTGATGTTCATGCTTGGAGTGAGGATATTTAGGGGATCAATTAAAGAAGTTAATTTGGTTATAATTAACATGTTATGATTAAGGTTGATTATGCCAGTTCAGCATTTCACTAAGTGATGGAAGTAAAAGTTGCTCTAGATCGGGTCTTTACTCAGTATGTGCTTTGGTGTGGAAATGAAGTACGCATATATAAAAAAAAATTAAATTCAAGCATTACAAAATTGGGCTCCCTCAGGATTAACCATAAAAATTACAAAGAATAAGAAGAGCTAGAAATATCTTCGGCTGGTGCATGAGTAGCAGAAGTTGAGGGGCCCAGAGTATTGTCGGAAGAAATAGGCACTGATGACAGAGGAGTTGGATTAAGAGAGGGTCTGATTTCTTCATGAGCTTCGCCAAAAACCTCATCGAGAGAGATTCCCTCATTTGCAACTTGGAGAACCTTCTAAAGCTCACTCAGGTCCAGGTCAGGGTATGTTTCCCTGATCAGCTCTAGGGATTCTTCCAAGCCTTTGACCCAAGAGTCAGTTTTGGCATCCTCGATCCATTTTTCAAGGTTGGTTTGAACATTATTCAGCTCACCCTGGGTCTTGGTCAGCCCTTCCCGAGATTCAGTTAGCTCATCTTTGGCTCTAATCAATTCGGTTATGTTATAGTCTTAAAGCTTATGATTTTTAAATGAATAATATGTCATTTTCTTATTAGATTCTTTATATTTTAAAAGATATTTCAATTTTGAGTAAGAATAAAAAATTATTCTACACCCTTATCTTCAATTTAGAGTGGATTGATAAATAACAAACTTGAGATTAATAGAGATCCCATTTTTAGATCTTTTAGTAATTTCCTTTTCACAGTTGTGGGGTTTGGAAAAAAAATCATACCATTAAGCCCGTTTCGATGAAAAAATAATTATTTTTCATAACTTT
This sequence comes from Zanthoxylum bungeanum, assembly GCA_019454045.1. Taxonomy (NCBI): domain Eukaryota; kingdom Viridiplantae; phylum Streptophyta; class Magnoliopsida; order Sapindales; family Rutaceae; genus Zanthoxylum; species Zanthoxylum bungeanum. The sequence goes on along the minus strand of SKCR01040143.1, from coordinate 47,368 downwards.
CTTTTTTATAAACTAAAATTACATCTATTAAATAGATTATCCAAAAGTCCTTCTATTGTTTCAAAATTTTTAAACCAACAAGACCTAATCATATGATCCATGAGCTACTTCAGAAAAAAAGAAGCTCAATAGAAACCTCAAATCACTTGGCCATTACCCTTAATCGCTTCTTCTTTCAAAACAGAAGCAGCCACACTAAAACAACACAAAACATCGATCCATCGTACACCTATCAAACATTCCTTCTACCTTACCATATTAGTCACCACATCAATTATCTTCACAGCCTACCAATATGCCTCCATAAGAAACTTCTTCTGAATCCTCTTTTGATGAATCAACCCAATCCTCTAATTCTGAAAAAGGGCTTTGCTGATATCACTACCTTGCGGTGGCTATAGGGAAGTGTGAATCAAGTTTGGCTCGCGTGTCCTACGTACACGAATGCCGGACCAAAATGTGCGGGCCCGGTCCAGCCAATTTTTGGATGTCTCTTTATTTTTTCCAAACCTTTTGAATTTCCATAACAACTAATTTAATTAGTTTGATGGTTACAACAAGTGAAAAGCCTCTCATTGATGAGATATAATTGGCATGTTAATTTCTTTTAATAGGGAAGTGTTTTCGTTTTTGTGTTACACACATAACACACAAGAAGAAAAACTCGAATTTCGAAAAACCAAACTTTTTGGGAGAGTTCCAAACACTTTGTGGTTCGTTGGAAACAAGATTGGTGGTGCCCATACTTGTTTGTTTCCGTTGCATCCTGGGAAACAAGCGTCTCATGTTCTACTGCACTTTCGATAGGGGGCGAATTTGTTTTAAGGAGATTATTGCCCGCTTCAACAAGCCTCAGAATTCTTCGTTGCTTAACTGTTCTTGTCGCTGATTCCTGCTATACTACTGTGACTGATTCTCAATTCACTGCCTGCGATTGTCTTCTGTTTTATTTTTGTACTTTTGTTAATTGTATCACTGTTGTTTATTGTATCTTTTGTGTTCGGTTTATTGGTTGTTCAAAGTCGGCTGTAAGAACACAGTAAACAAATAAGTTGTAATAGTCTTAAAACAAATTCGACTCTGTGGATATGGAAAATAGTCCAAACACAGTAGATCCGAATGTGGCAGCCTCTTCGGCTGGCCAGAATGTTGTGGCAGCCCCCGTGGCTGACCAAAGTGCAGTGGCAGCCTCTTCTGCTGGCCAACTTGCTTCAGCCTCTGGGCTTAATATGGCAGCCATTGTGGTTGGCCAATGTGTTGCTGCCTCAATGGCTAGACAACCTGTTGGACATGTGAGCCATGTCAACCCTGCTGCGGAAAAACCTGAAAAATTCAGTGGACAGAATTTTAAACGATGGCAACATAAAATGTTTTTCTACTTGACCACGTTGAACCTTGCGAGGTTTCTAAAGGAAGATGCTCCTGTACCCGTGGAGGGTGAGATTGATATACAAGTGATCAGTGCGATCGATGCTTGGAAACATTCTGAATTCCTATGTAGGAATTATGTGCTGAATGTGCTAAGTGATTCCTTGTACAGTGTGTACGCCGGAATGAAAATAGCAAAAGGGCTTTGGGAATCTTTAGACCGAAAATATAAAACTGAGGATGCCGGTACTAAGAAATTTATCGTATGCCGTTTCCTAGATTTTAAGATGATTGATCCCAAAATTGTGTTAAGTCAAGTACAAGAATTACAAATTATTCTAGCAGAAATTCATGCTGAGGGGATGGTTTTAAGTGAAACCTTCCAAGTAGCCTCGATAATTGAAAAACTACCACCTGGTTGGAAAGATTTCAAGAATTATCTAAAGCATAAGCGAAAAGAAATGAGCATTGAACACTTGGTTCTTAAGCTTAGAATTGAGGAAGATTACAGAGTATCTGACAAGAGAGGAATAACTCATGAGGCCAAAGCAAATGTTGTTGAACATGGCCATAAGAACAAGAACCCTAAGAAAAAAAGGTCAAAGATGGGCCCTAAAGGAGGAGTTTCCAAGAAATCCAAATTTCAAGGAAGATGCTTCAACTGTGACAAAATGGGTCACAAGTCTTCTGAGTGCAGACTGTCAAATAAGAAAAAGAATCAAGAGGCTAATGTGCTGGAAAACATGACTCAAGATGTTTCAGACATTAATCTCTCTGCTGTGGTTTCTGAGGTGAATCTGGTGGGTTCTAACCCATGAGAGTGGTGGATTGACACTGGTGCCACTCGACATGGGTGCTCGGACAAGAGCATGTTCTCTTCATTTGAACCTGTGGGTAATGGGGAAAAAATATACATGGGAAATTCAGCAACATCTGAGATTGAAGGCCAAGGCAAGGTGATTCTGAAGATGACCTCTGGGAAAGAGTTGACTTTGAACAATGTTCTGTATGTACCAGAAATACGGAAGAATCTTGTGTCTGGATCGCTTCTGAACAAGCTTGGATTCCGGATGGTGTTCGAGTCTGATAAAGTAGTTTTGACTAAAAATGGGATGTATGTGGGAAAATGATATGTAACTGATGGGCTCTTTAAGCTCAATGTAATGGTTGTTAAACCCCAAAATATCAATAAAGCTAGTTCTTCTGCTTATATTGTTGAGTACTCTAATCTATGGCATGGTAGATTAGGACATGTTAATTTTAATTCATTGCGAAAATTAATGTAATTGAATCACATTCCTAATTTTGTACTGTTGTTAATTAATTAATATGAATCACATTCCTAATTTTGTACTGTTGTTCTCAATTCACTGCCTGCGATTGTCTTCTGTTTTATTTTTGTACTGTTGTTAATTGTATCACTGTTGTTTATTGTATCTTTTGTGTTCGGTTTATTGGTTGTTCAAAGTCGGTTGTAAGAACACAGTAAACAAATAAGTTGTAATAGGATTGACCTACAGATGACTAGACCAGACGATAAACTCAAAGATGTTCCCAGAGAATTTGCATCTAGGATGACTGGATCCCTTAGAGAATAGTTAACTCTTGGAGATTATAGACAGCTTCAATTTTTCCAATTTCAAATAGCTACCTCGACACTTGTATAATTCATGTGGAATTTCAAGCCTAGAAAGAACTTCAAGAAAAATAAGTTCAAGTTCTTTAAAAAGAAAAATTTCGTGGAAAAGGAAAATCAAATTGATATTTTATTTATGAAAAGAAATAACATTTCTCCAAGAATTGTCCTACAAAGCCAGACAAAACAGCTAAGCTAATCGAGCAGATTCACCAAGACACTCTTCTCAATCTTGATGATGTAGAAATCGAGTCTTTGTTTTTTTAGCAAGAAGAATCTAGCCATGAAACCGTTTTTGCCAGTCTTTTCCTCAGAATCAGATAATTCTTCAGGATTTTCCAATGATGATGATTTCTCGGAATACATTCGTGCTTATTCATCCCAACCTTGCCATAGCCAACCTGTCATTTCCATCAAAAAAAACATCTATTACAATTATTCGGTTACTGTGTTCTTACAAGGACTTGAACAATCAGTAAAAACACAACACAAAAATTAAAGTAGTAAGGAAATCCAGTATCAGCCTCAATCGCTCAGCCCCTGATATGATGCTTCAGACCCTGATGAGTTGATTCAGACCCTGATGAACAGAGAAGACCCTGATGAGCAGAGCAGACCCTGATGAGCAGAGCAGACCCTGACGAGCAGACCCACACGAGCAGACCCTGATGAACAGACCCACACGAACAGACCCCGATGAGCAAACCCTCACGAACAGACCCTGAAATCAGCCCCTGACGATCCAGAACCAAATCAGAACCGATCCAGCAAACAAGATCAGACCCAATGCTTCACTATTTCGAGGCTTGTTGATGTGGCAACAATCTCCTTAAAACAAATTCGTCCCCTACCGAAGGTGCAGTAGAACATGAGACGTTTGTTTCCCAGGATGCAACGGAAATAAATAAGTATGGGCACCACCAAACTTGTTTCCAACGAACCACAAAGTGTTTGAACTATCCCAACAAAAACAAAGAAAAGCCGAGGGAAAAATATTTTCCTTAAAACGAAAGCTTCTGAATTTTTATTTTGTCTTGTGCTTATTACCAAAAAACGAAAAACACTGCACCCTTTAAAAGGAAATAAACATGTCAATTAAATCACATTAGTGAGAGACGTTTCAGTTTAATGGAGTTAATTTAACTGTTATGGAACTTCAAAAGGCTTGGAAAAATAAAGAGACTTGCAAAAATTGGTTAGGCCGGGCCCGCACAATTTGGTCCGGCATTCGTGTGTGATGAGTGGTAAATCTATCACTATTTCCCACTCATTTAACTTAATATTTTGTATAGTTTCTTGGTTTTGTGAATATTTTGATGTTTTTGTGTTATTTTGTAGATAAATAAAGTTTCAGGATATTCTAGAGGTGATTTGGAGCAAAACAGAGAAAATTGGCAAAAAGGGTTTTTGGTAAATTGTCTGCGTCGCGACGCGCAAAACCTTGGCGTCGCGACGCCTAACGTGCACCGAGTACTTGCTAACGTGCGCTTGGTCCACGTGTCAGAATCTGAAAAGTTGACTTTGCTAACGTGCGTCGTGCCACATGTCACCATTACAGAAGATCTGCTAACGTGCGCCTGCCACGTGTCATCATCCTAAGTTGCCGACAATCATCATCTACGCTAAAATGCACCTGCAACGTGTCAAAATCTCAACGGATCATGCTAAAATGCACCTGGACACGTGTCGCCATCACATGTTGCCGACATTAAAAAGTCAACTGCCGACATAACAGTGCCACGTGTCACGATCTCGCGAAGCCAAGCAACACGTGTCGAAGATCAACGCGCGTCGCGACGCTGGCTTGGAGTCGTGACTCGAACCCCTTATCCCGATGTTTCAGTTTCAATTGTACCATTCTCTCTCACTTCTTTGATGTAAAGAGAGAGTTTCTCTCTCTAGTTTCTTTTAGTTTTTAGTTTTTTTTTTAGTTTTGTAAATAATTTTAATTACGTTTTGTAATAATAGTATTTTACTTTCTTACTTTTTACAGTTTTTACTATTCACCATGAGGAGGTAACTTCCCCAGCTAGGGTGAAAGGTAATTCTTTTACTGTTACTATTTAGATTAATCTCCCTTAAAAATAATATATTCACTATTTAAAATATTGACTTAAAAAGGATACCGCCAGATTGGTCGGTTGGTAATTCATTTTAATCTGGTTTAAACCTGACTAATCAAGGATACCGCCAGATTGGTCGGTTGGTAATTAAATTTTCTTACCGCTTATATGGCAGGTTTATTTTGGTTCCGCCTTTATGGCTGGTTGGACTTAATTTGACTTAATCAGGTTACCGCCTATATGGCTGGTTGGAAAAATAATCACAAGTTAATATATTATATTAAGGGAGATATCTAAATAGTAAATAGTAAAAGTTGATCCTTTTACCTTAGCATTTTATTTTATTTTATTTTTCAGCATTTTTACTTTATGTCTTTTACTTTAAGTGTTTACTAGCCCTAGTTATGTGTTAGTTATCTAGGGTTGTGATGAATTCTAATATCACCGGTTTATAAGGGGTTATTTTATAGTTTGGATAATTTAAAGGTTTACTTATTAAGTTTTAAGTTTAATGCTTCTTGTTATCTGATCACCAATAAGATTGATGTGGTAAATATAAAATGAACTAGACATATGGATTTTAGGTTTCAGCCTTAGACTTAATAGCCCACGATCTTCCTTGAGGATAGATAACCCTTTAATAGATTTCCTTACAGGATAGACATATACTTGTCGGGCGGGGGTAGCCATAATTGGAACTTAAACTTAATGAATCCAGATAATTTGGTTGACATAGACATATGGTTCAATTGGGTTAAATGGGTATTTGCGTCTGACCATCGACAGAGGATTTTGCATAATTTCGTGTTCCAGGTTAGTAAACTGATTTATTACACAAACATAAAATAATCACTTCATCTTTTAAAAGATATTAGAATGATTCACAACCCTAGATCTTTGTGTCTTTTGTTATTTTCCTTAGTTTTTCTTTTGTCTTTTCATTTATTTATTTATTTAGCAAATCTACAATCAACCAAATCAATCAAGCAATCATTCTCTTCTCTCTCAATTAGATATTTGTAAATAAATAGATTCAACAATTAATAACAACAGCAGGAATTAAGTCCTCGTGGGATCGATTTTTTTATACTCTTTAACGATACGTGCGTTTGCGTTATACGTGTGTGTTTACGTCGGTCAATGTACGCAGGACGCGCGGGTGCACATGAGTCAGGCCTGATCGGATTTTGATTTGCAGCCCCCTGCGCTTTCACGTAGAGAGAGCCTCTATCCTTATAACGCTTACCCATTGACCGGTGCTTACACACGCGTATAACGCAAGCGCACGTATCGTTCAAGTAGTATAAAAAGTATCGATCCCACAAGGACTTAATATCTAATCTATTAATTTTATGAGGTCAAATGATTACACTGGGTGTTTTATGTATAAAAATGATATAGAAATTTGCACTGCTATTGTAAATAATGGTATTTATATTTTGAATATAAACCAATCTCAAAATGTAACAAACAAAAGGCTTAAAGTAAGTCATAAAGATGAAACTTATATGTGGCATTGTCGTATGGGACACATAAACAAGACTCGCATATCCACACTTTCGAAGAGTGGGTACTTGGACGGATTTGATCCAAATTCATATGACGTCTGTGAATCTTGCTTATTAGGCAAAATGCCTAAGTCACCTTTTAGCGGTAAAGGTGTGCGAGCCACAGAACTGTTAGCCCTTGTTCATAGTGACGTTTGTGGGCCAATGTCTAGCCAGACTAGAGGTGGATACGAATACTTCGTAACCTTTACGGATGATGCATCGCGTTATGGTTATGTGTATCTTATGAGACACAAGTCGGAAACTTTTGAGAAATTCAAAGAGTTTCGACACGAAGTTGAAAAACAGACCGGTAAAAGTATTAAGACATTATGGTCAGACCGCGGTGGCGAATACTTAAGCAATGAGTTTCTTGATTACTTGAAAGAATATGGTATTCTTTCACAGTGGACACCTCCTGGAACACCACAATTAAACGGTGTTTCCGAACGGAGAAATCGAACTTTGTTAGACATGGTAAGGTCTATGATGAGTCGCACTGAGCTACATATTTCCTTCTGGGGATATACATTAAACAGTGCAATACTTATTTTGAATAAGGTTCCGTCAAAGTCTGTTCAACAGACTCCGTATGAAATATGGACAGGAAAGAAACCGGGTTTCTCATTCCTGAAGATTTGGGGATGCTGGGCATACGTCAAACGTTTGGAAGGTACTAAACTTGAACCCAAATCGGATAAATGCATATTCATAGGATATCCTAAGGAAACCAAAGGATATTACTTCTATCACCCACAAAAGAACAAAGTATTTGTTTCTCTACTTGCGGTTTTCCTTGAGAATGAATTCCTAAATACAGTGGTTAGTGGGAGGAAAGTAGAACTCGATGAAAATCAGAGTGATACTGTTCCTGACATAGAATCCTCAACGGGAACAGTTCACCAGGGATGAAGTTGTACCACAATCTTCGATTACACAAGGACCGGGTAGGTCGGAGAGAGCCAGGAAACAACCTGAGAGGTATGGGTTTCTGATCTCACCTCATGTAGGAGTAAATCTTTGGTGCAACAGTGGTATGGATGACGTGGTACCACCAACCAATTAAAAAATAACATGTTTAATTTTCTCCCTATTTTTTAGTTGTTTTTTGACTTTTTAGCACGCGTGTGGTAAAAGATGATCGGCTTGTTGCATGGATGACGTAGTACCACTGTTGCACCAAAGATTTTCTCCTCATGTAGATATCAATCTCATCGAGGAAGACGAGCCGGCTACGTATGAGGAAGCGATACAAGGTATCGACTCCGGTTTATGGCAAGATGCCATGAAGTCCGAAATGGATTCCATGTACACCAACCAAGTTTGGACACTGGTTGATGCACCAGAAGGCGTAAAGCCTATTGTATGCAAATGGGTCTTCAGAAGAAGACCGACATGGATGGCAACGTACAAACGTACAAAGCTAGGCTTGTAGCGAAGGGGTATCGTCAACGACATGGTGTCGATTACGATGAAACTTTCTCACCCGTTGCCATGATTAAATCCATTCGGATAATGCTTGCTATAGCTGCATATTTCGATTACGAGATATGGCAGATGGATGTCAAAACCGCTTTCCTTAACGAAAACCTTTTGGAGGATATTTATATGCAACAGCCTGACGGTTTTGTCGTACCGCGACTTGCAAACAAGGTTTGTAAGTTAAATCAATCCATTTATGGATTGAAGCAAACATCGCATTCTTGGAACCAACGCTTTGATGAGATCATAAAAGAATATGATTTCGTTCAAAGCGAAGATGATCCTTGTGTATATAAGAAGGTTAGTGGGAGAGCACTGAAATTCATTGTCCTTTACGTTGATGATGTATTGCTTATTGGAAATGACATTCCCATGTTAACGTCGGTGAAAGCTTGGTTTTCATTGAAATTCTCCATGAAAGATCTGGGAGAAGCAACCTTTATTCTAGGAATAAAGATCTACCGGGATAGATCTAGAAAGCTTCTTGGACTCTCCCAGAGTACGTACATTGACAAAGTGTTGAAGAGATTCAACATGGATCAGTCCAAGAGGGGACTGTTGCTAGTGTCACATGGTGTCACTCTATCTAAGGACATGTGTCCTAAAACTCAATATGAAAGAGACAGCATGAGTAGGATACTGTTCGCCTCGGCAGTTGGATCGATCATGTATTGCATGATATGTACACGACCTGATGTCTCATATGCTTTGAGCATGTGTAGTCGCTATTAGGCCGATCCAGGTGAAGGTCACTGGATGGCGGTTAAGAATATCCTTAGTATCTTAGACGAACTAAAGATGCTTTCTTAATCTATGGAATGGAGAACTTGAGGTAACTGGGTATACCGATGCAAGTTTCCAAACCGACAAAGACGACTGTAAGTCACAAACCGAGCACATATTTTGTTTGAATAACGGAGCAGTGAGCTGGAATCTTCCAAGCAAGAGACTGTTGCTGATTCAACAATAGAGGCAGAGTATATCGCTGCAGCTGAAGCAACAAATGAGGCAGTTTGGATCCGAAAATTCCTAATTCGATTAGGAGTAGTTCCGTTAGCAGCTGAGCCCGTTCCATTGTATTGTGACAATAACGAGGCTATAGCGCAGGCTAAGGAACCGCGGTCTCATCAACGATCCAAACATGTTCTTCGACGTTTCCATCTGATTCGTGAGATCATACATTGTGGCGATGTGAAGATCGAGAAGGTCGCATCAGAGGACAACATTGCAGATCCGCTGACGAAAGCCATTCCTCAGCAAAAGTTTGAGCGACATGTACATAGTTCAGGTGTTAGATGCTTGAGTGAGTGGCTATAGGCCAAGTGGGAGATTGTTGGATAATTATGACCCATAGCGTCACTATTTGTAAAAGACATTGTGTTTTTGTACAAATTAATTATATAGCAATGGAAATTTCCTTTTATCATTTCGTAATTAGATTACTTAAATGTGTGAATGATGAAAGTCCTTATGATTAGTTCTGGATTGATAAGATATGAGGACAGTATCAATCCATAAAGGTTTAATCATTAAATATCCCTAGTCGTAGTATTATCGAGACTGGACATCGATAATGCGGAATAGACTAGTATTGCACTTGTGCGTGTTATGGAAGCGTAACAACATAATTCTCATGTATTTAAGTATTGGATACTTATGCAAGTGTGATAGGAGGTTGTGTTTTACCGATGGTACGGAAAACAGATTCGCTCTGGATAGACCCCGCGGAATCTCATTGGTAGTATGACTATATGTCTATGGGAATCCGCATCAGGGTAGGTGTATTTGGTCTTAACCTGAGACTTGCATCGCTAGTTTTTACGAAAATCAATACGCTTTGGTTTTGGTCGTCCAGGACTTTAACAGGTTCTGTGTACGCCTCTTCTGGGTTTATTGAGAATCGTAGTGTATTGGGTGTGATGTCAAGACGGAAGTATCACTTCAGTCATATGGAGATGATGGTCACGTAGGGATACAGAATTGGTTCTCTAAAGGGTTGCAACCATCGGGATAATATGACTAGGTCATGATTATCCGAGAATAAAGAGACTAGTTGCTAGTGATCTGATATATGCTTCGTATGGGGCAGACACTATTCCAGCCCCAGGCCTTGCATGTGATCATCCGATACTGGATCGCAATACGCAATACTACGTATACTACGCCTGATATAGATCGTATATTCCATTAAGAATATTTCTGGAGAATTGGGTAGGCATGACGCTTTGCTAGAAGCCAACATTGTCTCGTAAATCGGTAAAAACGTAGTATTGGTACGTACGTGTTCGGATAGTCCGACGACCGGATTTACTGCCAACATATCCAGAGATCTCTTGGGTCGCTTCCCGAAGATTCACCGATGACGTATGATTCGAGCATAATTAATCTGGGATTAATTGCGGTGAGACTTTATCTTGGATAAAGTACTATTTGAAGAGAGAGAAAAATTAATTTGGAATTAATCAATAAAATATATATTTGATATATTAAACGAAATTAGATTTCGACGCGGAATTAAAATTATATTTTAATTCGGGCAAACGAGTTAATTTAGAATTAATTCGTTAGCGACGTGAATAGTAATTTTGCTAGGCATAATTATTTAATTAAATTCGATTTAATTACGTCGCGACGGAAGTTCGTTAATTCGGAATTAGCGAACCCGAGCCCGGGAGTGTTTGCGGGCCCACTCGTATTTGGAATCGAGTGGGGCCCACATGTCACATCACATGTCAACTTAAGTTGCTTTTGGTTGATGGGTTTTGGTGGAGTTGGTGGTGGCTTCTAATACACTCCAAAGTCAAGCTTTAATTGACTTTTACCAACACAAACTTTTGGTATATCATTTAATTGTTTTTGAAAACAATTTACACAAGTCTTCTATTCTCTCTCATTACCGAAAATTGAAAGCAATTTTCCTCTCCCCCCTTGTTCTTCCATTACCGAAACTGCTCAAGAACAAGATCAAAAATTGTCCCCTTGTTCTTCCATTACCGAAACTGCTCAAGAACAAGATCAAAAATTGTGGCAATTTTTGAGTGCTAGCACACAACATAAAATGAATCATATCAAGGTGTTAGGGAAACCAACTCAAGAGCTTGGAATCCACACAAAGCTTGGAGCTTGGACATCATTTCTTGGAGGACCCATTGGCCGAATTTCACAAAGAGTTATTGGAGAAAATTTTGTTGTTTGACGCATCCAAAACCGTTCAATGTAAGTGTGTTTCTGCCACTCTTCTTTGATTTTTCATTCACATTTCTATGCTTATTTTGATCTTAGGACTAAACCTAAAAACCCAACAATGGTATCTATGAGCCAATTTGAGCATGAAATGAATTAGGGTAAAATTTGGGTAAGATCAATTTGACCATGATTTGATAAAATGATTGATTAAGTATGCTTGAATGATGATGTTATGAAGTTGTATATGATCAATTTCATGAAATATTGATTGGATCAAATTTTTGCCCATTGATAGGCTTGGCCGAATGCTTTATTACCCTAGGGTCATGGTATTTTTTGTTTCTTTGATCATTGGATGACTTGAAACGATTGGGAAATGTTAATTTAAAATTCAATCGGATTGAAAAACGAAATCGGACAAAATAACCCACCATTGCCGTGACCAATCTAGCATGTAATGACTTGATTTTTTGATTCAAAAATGTTGGACATAAGTTGAACAAATGGATACATAATTAATTAATTAAATTGTATTTTGGAAATATTAATTTAGATAATTAATTGATGTATTACAATTTAGTTAATTGAATTATAAAATTTGGAAATTTAAAATTTGATTAATTGGGCTTGATTTTGAATTGGGCTTGAAATTGTTGTATTTGGGCCTTATGGACTTGGTTGGGCCAAGTTGGTTTAGGCCAATTGGATTGGATCCATATTGGGCCTAAATCATTCCATTAAGTCCAAATATAACAAATGGGCTTTAAAAGTTTAATTGGGCCTTATGGGCCGAAATTGGTTTCTTGGCAAATGAGGGTGATTCCTTAATTGGGCTTGGTAATTGGGTTTGACCCATATTGACCAAAGCCCATGCCTTATGAAATCAATTGAAAGCCCATCAGACTTTAATTAAACGAACATTGGATGTTAGTTGGGCTTTGAGACCTGATAAGATTAGATTTGGAATCTAAGTCGTTAAAGCGCATTAAAAAGTGTAGTTATTTAATTTGGAATTAAATAAATGAATTAGTATTGAATACGAATTAAATTAGATTTAACGAGTAGTTCGATATAATTCAAGAATTCGTAGTTTGAGTACTTATTCTCAAACGAGTTGGACTCGCGCAAAATCAAATCGTTGTTTGAACATTGGATGATCACATAATTCAAGATTAATTCATTGGATTAGATTGATTGAATTGCATGCTATGAATGAATACATGGATGTGTTGAATGAATAGCATATATTAGATGGATATTAGAAGGGAAAGGGCAATTTTAGAAATTGTTGTAAATTTGGAATTTATAAATTGGACCTGCGTGTCCAGCCTTATCTCTCATTATTTCTTTGTATTCTCTTCTCACCTAATTCCCCTCAATGTAATGAGGTTTCTATTATTGTATTATGTAATTGGGTAGAAGTAGAATAGTGCTAGCCGGGGAGAGGAAATAGAGTGATTTGTTCTAGGAACAAGTTGTTAAATATCCATCCGCATATCGTTATTAATTTACTTTCGCGCCTTATTATGCTTTTAGAATGCATGTTTAATGGTGTATGATGAGACCTAATCAAAGATAATAAATTGGTTTCCAATTTACGCGAAAAACCCTCAAAACATATTAAGCGATATTTCCTTCCATTGAGTGATTCTTACTCAAGATCCAAGACTGGCATTGGTTTGTTGGCCAAAGTCAAGACCTTTGTCAATTGCGGATGTGTTTGAATCATGAAAGCTTGGTTCCATATCGGTGTCTTGTCCAAGTTGTGATTTGTTGGCCAAAGTCAAGATCACTTCTTGTCCATTGACATTGATTACGAAGCTTTCCCACTTCAATGGGTCCTGCTTAACTGGAATCATTAAGCTTGTTGTGCCAAAGCCAAAGCTTAGTTGATTCAGAGGAAAAGGTTAGGAAAATATATTGGATATATTGGCATATATATTGTATATATGTTTCGGACTTGGAGGTCCACCTACCGGATCTAGGAATTGGATGAAATCCAATTGATCTTCGAGATCTACCTAGTTAAGTATCATACAGCTTGTTGGCCAAAGTCAAGGTTGTGTGTTATTTAACGGGATCCTAGCCCACTAGGAAACTGGGTTTCCCGAGTACTCGACAGAGGGTTAGAGGCTCGCCGAAAAATAGTGGGAGGCTAGTATTGAATTTGCAATTTCGTTCAAATACTTAGCTTTACGCGCTTTCAAATATTTCGTCAAAATTATTATATTAGTTAGACTAATATAATGTTATTTTTCTTGTAACAGCTGGACTGTACCTTACATTGTTAATTGGATAATTAGATTATCGCAATTAAAATGACTGGAAAGAACAGTGTCCGAGACATCATCATGGGCGATAATGTCTTCAACGGCACTAACTTTTCCGATTGGGACATGAATATATGGATAGTCCGTGGATCTGATAGGCTACTATATACTATAGAGAGACCTCTTGGGCCTAAGCCCTGATCTGATCAGTTGCTCGAGCTAGATCTTTGGAAGACACATAGTGATGACAATGCAACTGCTCAATCTATCATGCTTGCTGCTATGACTCAGCAATTCCGTCGACAGAACAAGGGATTGGATCCCTATACAATGTTCGAAACACTGGGTGTTTTATGTATAAAAATGATATAGAAATTTGCACTGCTGTTGTAAATAATGGTATTTATATTTTGAATATAAACCAATCTCAAAATGTAACAAACAAAAGGCTTAAAGTAAGTCATAAAGATGAAACTTATATGTGGCATTGTCGTATGGGACACATAAACAAGACTCGCATATCCACACTTTCGAAGAGTGGGTACTTGGACGGATTTGATCCAAATTCATATGACGTCTGTGAATCTTGCTTATTAGGCAAAATGCCTAAGTCACCTTTTAGCGGTAAAGGTGTGCGAGCCACAGAACTGTTAGCCCTTGTTCATAGTGACGTTTGTGGGCCAATGTCTAGCCAGACTAGAGGTGGATACGAATACTTCGTAACCTTTACGGATGATGCATCGCGTTATGGTTATGTGTATCTTATGAGACACAAGTCGGAAACTTTTGAGAAATTCAAAGAGTTTCGACACGAAGTTGAAAAACAGACCGGTAAAAGTATTAAGACATTATGGTCAGACCGCGGTGGCGAATACTTAAGCAATGAGTTTCTTGATTACTTGAAAGAATATGGTATTCTTTCACAGTGGACACCTCCTGGAACACCACAATTAAACGGTGTTTCCGAACGGAGAAATCGAACTTTGTTAGACATGGTAAGGTCTATGATGAGTCGCACTGAGCTACCTATTTCCTTCTGGGGATATGCATTAAACAGTGCAATACTTATTTTGAATAAGGTTCTGTCAAAGTCTGTTCAACAGACTCCGTATGAAATATGGACAGGAAAGAAACTGGGTTTCTCATTCCTGAAGATTTGGGGATGCTGGGCATATGTCAAACGTTTGGAAGGTACTAAACTTGAACCCAAATCGGATAAATGCATATTCATAGGATATCCTAAGGAAACCAAAGGATATTACTTCTATCACCCACAAGAGAACAAAATATTTGTTGCTCTACATGCGGTTTTCCTTGAGAATGAATTCCTAAATACAGTGGTTAGTGGGAGGAAAGTAGAACTCGATAAAAATCGGAGTGATACTGTTCCTGACATAGAATCCTCAACGGGAACAGTTTATCAGGGATGAAGCTGTACCACAATCTTCGATTACACAAGGACCGCGTAGGTCGGAGAGAGCCATGAAACAACCTGAGAGGTATGGGTTTCTGATCTCACCTCATGTAGATATCAATCTCATTGAGGAAGACGAGCCGGCTACGTATGAGGAAACGATAACAAGGTATCGACTCCGGTTTATGACAAGATGCCATGAAGTCCGAAATGGATTCCATGTACACCAACCAAGTTTGGACACTGGTTGTTGCCACCAGAAGGCATAAAGCCTATTGGATGCAAATGGGTTTTCAAGAAGAAGACCGACATGGATGGCAACGTACAAACGTACAAAGCTAGGCTTGTAGAGAAGGGGTATCGTCAACGACATGGTGTCGATTACGATGAAACTTTCTCACCCGTTGCCATGATTAAATCCATCCGGATAATGCTTGCTATAGCTGCATATTTCGATTACGAGATATGGCAGATGGATGTCAAAACCGCTTTCCTTAACGAAAACCTTTTGGAGGATGTTTATATGCAACAGCCTGACGGTTTTGTCGTACCGTGACTTGCAAACAAGGTTTGTAAGTTAAATCGATCCATTTATGGATTGAAGCAAACATCGTATTCTTGGAACCAACGCTTTGATGAGATCATAAAAGAATGTGATTTCGTTCAAAGCGAAGATGATCCTTGTGTATATAAGAAGGTTAGTGGGAGAGCACTGAAATTCATTGTCCTTTACGTTGATGATGTATTGCTTATTGGCAATGACATTCCCATGTTAACATCGGTGAAAGCTTGGCTTTCATTGAAATTCTCCATGAAAGATCTGGGAGAAGCAGCCTTTATTCTAGGAATAAAGATCTACCGGGATAGATCTAGAAAGCTGCTTGGACTCTCCCAGAGTACGTACATTGACAAAGTGTTGAAGAGATTCAACATGGATCAGTCCAAGAGGGGACTGTTGCCAGTGTCACATGGTGTCACTCTATCTAAGGACATGTGTCCTAAAACTCAATATGAAAGAGACAGCATGAGTAGGATACTGTTCGCCTCGGCAGTCGGATCGATCATGTATGCCATGATATGTACACGACCTGATGTCTCCTATGCTTTGAGCATGTGTAGTCGCTATTAGGCCGATCCAGGTGAAGGTCACTGGATGGCGGTTAAGAATATCCTTAAGTATCTTAGACGAACTAAAGATGCTTTCTTAATCTATAGAGATGGAGAACTTGAGGTAACTGGGTATACCGATGCAAGTTTCCAAACCGACAAAGATGACTGTAAGTCACAAACCGAGTACATATTTTGTTTGAATAACGGAGCAGTGAGCTGGAAATCTTCCAAGCAAGAGACTGTTGCCGATTCAACAACAGAAGCGGAGTATATCGTTGCAGCTGAAGCAACAAATGAGGCAGTTTGGATCCGAAAATTCCTAATTGGATTAGGAGTAGTTCCGTTAGCAGTTGATCCTGTTCCATTGTATTGTGACAATAACGGGGCTATAGCGCAGGCTAAGAAACCACGGTCTCATCAACGATCCAAACATGTTCTTCGACGTTTCCATCTGATTCGTGAGATCAGACATCGTGGCGATGTGAAGATAGAGAAGGTCGCATCAGGGGACAACATTGCAGATCCGCTGACGAAAGCCATTCCTCAGCAAAAGTTTGAGCGACATGTACATAGTTCAGGTGTTAGATGCTTGAGTGACTGGCTATAGGCCAAGTGGGAGATTGTTGGACAATTATGACCCATAGCGTCACTATTTGTAAAAGACATTGTGTTTTTGTACAAATTAATTATGTAGCAATGGAAATTGCCTTTTATCATTTCGTAATTAGATTACTTAAATGTGTGAATGATGAAAGTCCTTATGATTAGTTCTGGATTGATAAGATATGAGACAGTATCAATCCATAAAGGTTTAATCATTAAATATCCCTAGTCGTAGTATTATCGAGAATGGACATCGATAATGCGGAATAGACTAGTATTGCACTTGTGCGTGTTATGGAAGCGTAACAGCATAATTCTCATGTATTTAAGTATTGGATACTTATGCAAGTGTGATAGGAGGTTGTGTTTTACCGATGGTACGGAAAACAGATTCGCTCTGGATAGACCCCGCGGAATCTCATTGGTAGTATGACTATGTGTCTATGGGAATCCGTATCAGGGTAGGTGTATTTGGTCTTAACCTGAGACTTGCATCGCTAGTTTTTGCGACAATCAATACGCTTTGGTTTTGGTTGTCCAGGACTTTAACAGGTTCTGTGTACGCCTCTTCTGGGTTATTGAGAATCGTAGTGTATTGGGTGTGATGTCAAGACGGAAGTATCACTTCAGTAATATGGAGATGATGGTCTTGTAGGGATACAGAACTGGTTCTCTAAAGGGTTGCAACCATCGGGATAATATGACTAGGTCATGATTATCCGAGAATAAAGAGACTAGTTGCTAGTGATCCGATATATGCTTCGTATGGGGTAGACACTATTCCAGCCACAGGCCTTGCATGTGATCATCCGATACTGGATCGTAATACGCAATACTATGTATACTACGCCTGATATAGATCGTATATTCCATTAAGAATATTTCTGGAGAATTGGGTAGGCATGACGCTTTGCTAGAAGCCAACATTGTCTCGTAAATCGGTAAAAATGTAGTATTTGGTACGTACGTGTTCGGATAGTCCGACGACCGGATTTACTGTCAACATATCCAGGGATCTCTTGGGTCGCTTCCCGAAGATTCACCGATGACGTATGATTCGAGCATAATTAATCTGGGATTAATTGCGGAGAGACTTTATCTTGGATAAAGTACTATTTGAAGAGAGAAAAAGATTAATTTGGAATTAATCGATAAATTATATATTTGATATATTAAACGAAATTAGATTTCGATGCGGAATAAAAATAGATTTTAATTCGGGCAAACGAGTTAATTTAGAATTATTTCGTTAGCGATGTGAATAGTAATTTTGCTAGGTATAATTATTTAATTAAATTCGATTTAATTACGTCACTTCGGAAGTTCGTTAATTTGGAATTAGCGAACCCGAGCCCGGGATTTTTTTCGGGCCCACTCGCATTTGGAATCTAGTGGGGCCCACATGTCACATCACATGTCACCTTAAGTTGCTTTTGGTTGATGGGTTTTGGTGGAGTTGGTGGTGGCTTCTAATACACTCCAAAGTCAAGCTTTGATTGACTTTTACCAAACAAACTTTTGGTATATCATTTATTTGTTTTTTGAAAACAATTTACACAAGTCTTCTATTCTCTCTCATTACCGAAAATTGAAAGCAATTTTCCTCTCCCCCCTTGTTCTTCCATTACCGAAACTGTTCAAGAACAAGATCAAAAATTGTGGCAGTTTTTGAGTGCTAGCACACATATCAAAGGAATCATATCAATGTGTTAGGGAAACCAACTCAAGAGCTTGGAATCCACACAAAGCTTGGAGCTTGGACATCATTTCTTGGAGGACCCCTTGGCCGAATTTCACAAAGAGTTCTTGGAGAAAATTTTGTTGTTTGACGCATCCAAAACCGTTCAATGTAAGTTTGTTTCCGCCACTCTTCTTTGATTATTCATTCACATTTCTATGCTTATTTTGATATTGGGACTAAACCTAGAAACCCAACAACCGGCAGGGAATAGGCGGACCCATCTGTTGGGGTTGGTGCTCAGAGCGCCAATTCCCGGTTGTATTTCTTCGAGAATACTTTTGTAAAATATTTTATTATGAATAAAATAAGCAGTTTCTATAATATAATATATCTTCTTATATGGTAAAGACGTAATGGACCTTAGGATGATTAGTCATGACACTGTTGTAAAAGCGTCGCAACTGACATTGAGTTGTATCATGACGTTGTCATTCTCAGAGAGTTTCTGGTCAAGGTTTACACTACTTGGTTAGTAAAGTAAACCCGTTGAGACCGATATATGTCTTATACTGGAATATATGATTCCAATGGTTTCTCAATGAACCGTGAGTCTTGGAGACTCGTATAGACGTGTAGGTGTTTATAGCGGATAAACACTGAACGACTCACTGAATATTCTTAATGGATGGTACACCAACGTCAATAAGAATCTTCTCGGGTTGAGTAGCATTTGTGATTCTTCAACTTGAGATACCACTGTAGGCACATGAGACATCTTCCACACTTAGATGGCAGTCACGTCACCGATCTATTTAGATCAGACCTCCGTCTATTCATTGGGTGTGGATAGATCCTCAGGGTGTCCTGTGTGTGTCGAGATAGGATCCGTCAGTTCTATGTACAGAGCATAGGTAGTCCATATATGTTTAGCAATCAGATAAAAACCATGGGCCCGTGGTACACTTTAGAAGTGAGTTCTAAGTGTTCTTTTAGAGATTGCTAATGAAATCGTCGACGGGATTGTCCCTAAAGAGATTTGACTTTTACATCTATATCTCTGCGATTTATCCAGATACATGTGACAGAGGAATTATACATATGTCATGACCTCGACCTGTATGATTTAGCGAGTTTATCTGTGGTCGTCATAATTTACGGGTGGGTAAATTATAGACACGAAATTAAATTTCGTGACGGATATGCCTGAATCTAGAGAGTCACACTAATGAAATATACTCGTAGAGCACATGGGCAACTATTATAAATAATACTGATTATTTATAAGTCGTTTAAAGGTTAAACGAAAAATACATGCGAATGGACCTAATAGCCATTTCCTAATTATTTTGTATTTATACTTAATGATATTGTCTCTACAATTATATTTTGTGTTTAATTGGTTGTGAACTTGAATGAAAGATGTATGCATGTAAGTGAGCTTGAAATGGTTTCAATGGCTCCCTTTTGATTATTTGATAATCAAATTGCCATTCTAGAGTTGTTGAGCCACTCTTAGGTGACCTAGAATTGTTCTAGATTTATTTCAAAGTGGTGAGATTTGTTTGGTATTGCAAAGAATGAATTAAAGTGTTGGATTTTAAAGATTTGGTAAAATTGGTCAATTTGGTGAAATTATAAAATTAGGGTTCTTAACCCTTTACAAATTTGGGGCTTTTCATATATGTGATGTATTATGGAGTGTATATGATGCATGTAAATTTTTGGGTTGATTGGATTTGATCTTGGCATGTTTAGAACATAAAATTACTAAATTATAAATAACCGAAAAATGGGGGTGCTCACGGCAATTAGCAAAAATTTGGGGATTTGGTTGCAATCTGATTTTGTTGAGTTGGACTTATTGGAAATCATTTTAGAAATGATTTAGAATCATCCAAAATTGTATTTGATAATTTTTGGACTAAAATGATCAATTTGCAAAGTTGTGGGGCAATTCGGTAATTACCAAGAAATTTGATTTCTTGTGTAATTTTTCAGAATTTAATAATTGGATAATTAAATAAATAAGTTTATTTAATTGATCCAAGAAAAATTTTGAACTCGGAAAAATTTTGATTTTCCACTATTCCGTTGCGTTATCGGATTTTCGCCATGAAACCCTTCAAAATGGTATCAGAGCGAGTCTGATTCTAGCCACCCTAATATGATTATGCCTTTTAAATTCAATGTTTAATTTATTCTTTACTTGTTACATGCATGTATTTGTTTAATTTGATTAAATAAATTAAAAAGAATCTTTTGCGGAAAATCTCTAATTAATAAGGTTTAATGTTAATTATGTATTTGATGCATATTACATGGTCCGTCTTGTCAATACGGTTTATGAATATTTTTCCGTGACTACATCCGAGACCGTGCCTCAGATGTGAGGGTGTAGCCGATAGAAATTTATTTATACCGAATGTATATCAGATAGTAGATAAATTCAAGCGAAAGCGGAATCCTGAACGTGCCCAAGCTGTCAGGGTTACGCAAGTAGCTTGATTTTATCATTGACGAGTTTAACCTTAATATGTCTCCTTGTGAACGTGCCCAATCTGTCACAACGAGAAACGACCAGGACTGGAAACCTAGGAGTCACTATTGAGTGATTGACAATGAGATGTCTACCTGATGAATATACGTAGGCGAGACTGTGCCTCTGTTGTGAGCTGAAATATATTCATGGGATCCACCTTTCACTATTTGTATTTAATTTAATTATTAAATCTTTGTATTCTATTTGGGGATTACAGTTTTGCATGATTTAGTGGGAGAGGCATTTTTAGATTAAAAATCCATGATCTAGTTAATGCTTTTGATATTATATGAAACTGCTTTATAATCTGCTAATCGTTTTTCGTAATCTATATGATAGATTTGCGATGGCGGCACCATCTACTAATTAGTTTACGTGTATATTGGATGCGAACAAACTTAAAGGCGCTGAGAACTTCATTGATTGTGACTTGGATTTGAGGATTGTCCTCGATTCCGAGAAGTTGGGATATGTTCTTGAGGGTCCGCTGCCCCTTGCTGTGTCAGAGGATGCTACACCGGAGGAACTCCAAGTTTTCCAAGCTTGGAAGGATGATGACTTAAAAGTTAAATCATACATCCTAAGTTCACTATCTCCGGGACTCAAGAAACAACACTATGGCATGTCAGATGCGTATAGTATGATGTCACGATTACGAGAATCGTTTGAGAACTGAGAACAAGTCGTTGTTCATAAGGTCGCAATGGAACTGTTCCATACGCGATTGGATGAGGGGGCAAGTTGTTAGCTCGCATGTTCTTCATATGATCGATTTGATCGATCAATTGAGGCAACATAATCTCCCTCTGAATGACATTCTCGGTCGGAGTGTAGTTATTAGTTCGCTCTCAGCTTCATATCGCCAATTCGTGATGTAATTCAACATGAATGAGATTATTTGTACCTACCATGAGTTGCATAGGATGCTGCTCACGGCGGAAGAGGACCTCAAGAAGGGAGTACCGACTCGCCCTCTGAGACATACTTCACTTTCTGCTTCTTCCCAGACTTGGTCAAAGGGAAAGAAGAAGAAAGGGAATGAGAAGAATGGTTTCGATCCTTAACCACATGCAAAGATAGCAAAGCCCAATGAGGATTCTGAAGACAAATTCCATCACTGCAGCAAAGTCGGGCACTGGAAAAGGAACTGTCCTGACTACATTGCCCAGCTGAGGAAAGAGAGAGCATCTACATCAGGTACATTTATTTTTCCAGTTATTGATATATCTTTGGATTGTGAAGCTGTTACATCCAGCTGGATTTTAGATTCTGCTTGTCCTGTTCACATTTGCAATTCGTTGCAGATGCTGAAGGAAAGTAGGAAACTGAAGCCTGGAGAGATGCAGTTGCGATTTGGGAGTGGAGACTGACCGGCGTAAATACACACGTATAACGCAAGCGCACGTATCGTTCAAGTAGTATAAAAAGTATCGATCCCACGAGGACTTAATATCTCTTCTATTAATTTTATGAGGTCAAATGATTACTAGTATATAACAGGTTGTTTGATTGATTTGAAAAGGTGACGATTCTAAATTTAAAAATAAGTAAATAAGTTGTCGAAAATAGGTTTTAAGAAAATTCAATATTAAAAACTATCTAGGGTTGTGATTTCTTCCAATATCATTTTAAAGATGAAGTGGTTATCTTAAAGTTGGGTAATATATTGATTTATTAACCTGGAACACTAAATTATGTGTGAGCCTCTGTCGATGGTCAGACACAAATACCCAGTTTAACCCAATTGAACCATATGTCTATGTCAACCAAATTATCGGATTCATTAAGTTTAAGTTCCAATTATGGCTACCCCCGCCCGACAGGTATATTCCTATCCTGTAAGGAAATCTATTAAAGGGTTATCTATCCTCAAGGAAGATCGTGGGCTATTGAGTCTAAGGCTGAAACCTAAAATCCATATGTCTAGTTCATTTTAGATTTACCAGATCAATTTTATTAATGGCCAATTAATGAAAAAGCATTAAGATTAAGACTCAATAATAAATCTTTATATTACCCAAACTATAATCTAACCCCTATAAAACGGTGAAATTGGATTTCATCACAACCCCAGATAACTAATTTAGTTACAACACATACTAGGGCTAGTAAAAACTTGAAAATAAAAGACATAAAGTAAAAATGCGGTAAAGTAAATACTGAAAAGTAAATTACAATAAAATAAAATGCTAAGGTAAAAGGAATTACTTTTACTACTACTAATTTAGATATCTCTCATAATATAATATATAAACTTGTGATAACATTACCAACCAGCCATATAGGCGGTAACCTGATTAAGTCAAATTAAGTCCAACTGGCCATTAATGCGGTAAAAAGATTTGTCCATGAACCTGCCATATAGGCGGTAAGAAAGTTTAATTACCAACCGACCAATCTGGCGGTATCCTTGATTAGTCAGGTTAAAACCAGATTAAAATGAATTACCAACAGACCAATATAGCGGTATCCTTTTTAAGTCAATATTTTAAATAGTGAATATATTATATTGAAGGGAGATTAATCTAAATAGCAATAGTAAAGAATTACCTTTCACCTTAGCTGAGGAATTACCTCCTCATTACTGAAAAGTAAAAACAAAAAATTAAAGAAAGAAAAGTACTGTGCGTAAAAGTAAATTGCGGAAAGTAAAAACTAAAAAGTAAAGAAAGAAAGTGCGAAACTGAAAATTAATTACTGAAAACTAAAAATAAACAAACTAGATACAATCTTCTTATTTATTCATTAAGAATTTCAAAGAAGAAAGTATGAATTTTACAAATGAAATGACTTGGTATTTATAGGCAAAATTTTGCCACCATCAAATCATCCATCAAATTCTCCACCAAATCCATTATTAATTTCTCCACTAATTACTCCACCAAATCCATAATTGCTCCACTAATTGCTTATCTTGTTGGGTGGTGATTTGATAATTTTTATTAATTATTTATTAATTAATATTTTGCTTTGAAAATGATTGATAATGACTTTTAATAATTACACACTACACACTTCTGGATGGTTCATCAATATCGGGCATGAAATATTCAGAATTCGAAATTATTTTGTTTTTCAAGTTGTAGATCTTTGAGTCTTCTTTAATCTGGAACTTGAATCAGCTCAATCCGATATCCGAGTAAAAAGTTATGCCGAAATTACGACAGATGCGCAAAACTGGAATTTCCAAAACTGCACTTCGTCAAAACGCCCTTTCAAGTTTCAATCTCCAAAATTAAAATATCAAGTCCAATAATTGCCATTATTTGACCCATATTTCATCCTAAATGATTTCATTGAGACCCGATATTATTTTATCTGCAAAATAAACTAAAACACATCAAAAAGTTCATTAAACCCGAGAAACTAAATAAAATATTAAGTTAAAGGGGCGGTAAATATTGATATATTTTCCGCTCATCACACCCCCAAACCTAACATTTTTCTAGTCCTCGAGCAAAACAACAAAATAAAAATAAAATTAAACTAAGCCACTTTCGTATGGATCACGGTTGCATTTAGCATATGCAACAAGCCTTTAAACCCCTAGGTGTCCCTAGTGGACGAGTTGTAGTCTCGTGAGGGTTACAGCAATGATACCCACAAACATTTTACAAAAGTAAAAAGTTAGTTAAAACTAATGCACACAAAGCAAATAGACAAGCGAAAAGAGAATAAAGATGTTAGTGACTAATCAGGTGAAACTTCTACTCCAAGTTACTAGTTGTTTTGTTTTATTTTAAATTACTGAATAAGTAAATTCTCCGATTATTTTTACCATTCTTCATATACATGGCCAACAAAATATTAATCAATTTATTTTTGCCCACAACAGTCATAAGTGTAGTTGATAAGAGAGTAATATTTTTGTCCTAAAGTTCTATCAGATTTCACACCTTTTTGTAGCAATGGAATAATTTTTCTCATTTTTCTGAATTTTTTTTCTTTTTTTTTCTATTCTATTTTTTTTTATTTATATACAATACCTTCCATCTATTTAGCGAGTGTTGGGTCGGTGACTCCCAAACCAGTTGGCTTTAGGGCACCAGGTGTTAAGACACCCCTACAGACTGAATTACTCAGACTTCAGATATATATATATTTTTGTAGCATCTTCGATCCATGTAACGAGCTTTGGGCCAGTGACTCCCAAACCAGTTGGTTTTAGGGCACTAGATGTTAAAACACCCCTACAGACTTAATAACTCGGATCTCAGACGTTTTTTTTTTTTTTTTTTTTTTACTCCATTGCTTTTTTTTGAGATGCTTTCTCCAATTAAACTAGAGCACTGAATATTACAAACTTTTCAATTTTAGCTCACGACCGTATGTTACTATGCATATTGATATATCTGTCAACTGAGCATATAAAGATTCATTTTAGTCAGTTTTATGGAGAATTCACAAATTAAATAATTTAAAATGAAATAAACAAAAATTAACTTGTTTCAAAATAGGTTTGAGATACGTATCAGGAGTGGAAACTCCTTACTCAGCTATCTTTTACCAATTTCACCTTTTTAGTCAAAATAAAAAAACACAAAAACGCAAAATATTTTTGAAATTTTTGAAAATTTTCTAATTTTTTTGTATTTTTTCGAAAAATTTTGGACTAAAAATAAACAAACAACAAAAACAAACTAAAAACAAGGTACTAATCAACTAATTCCCTCCCCCAAACCTAAATGAGACATTGTCCCCAATGTCTTAAACAGTAAAAGGAGAGTACGAAGGTCGTACCTGGTTAGCTGAAATCTACAGGAAATTAAAGGTTAAGATCCAGATTAATCCGACGCCTCTTACCACGATCGTCCTCGGACCAATTTATCTTTGAAAGGATAGGGTCAACTTGAGGTTCATAGGCTATGAGGTTGGTCTATTAGATCCGGAGCAGTTCTGGCAGTAAAGAGGAGTTCTTTCAAAGGTTTTGACACGAACCCATTTCTCCGAGCATCATCAAGAAACACACAAGAAAATCATAAAATCCATCAACGTTGAGCAGTCCAAGCGGTTTCTGGTGTATGTTCAGGTTCGCCCAAGATAGAATTATAAAAATTTCCTCCAGTGTACCCAAGCCACCTGGCAAAGCGATAAAAGCATCAGCACGGTTAATCATTTCTACCAGTCGTTTAGACATACCTGGCACGATCAATTCCTCTCCGTTTGATGATCCAATAAGATTTGCCTCTGCCAAGGGTTTTGGGTAGGGATGGCAGTGGGTAGGGTATGGTGCGGGTTTGCCATTACCAAACCCGCACCGCATATGTAAATGAATTACCAAACCCGCACCATACCCGTTGCGGGTTTTAATTTTCATTACCAAACCCGCACCGCATATAAAAATAAATTACCAAACCCGCAATGGTACCCAACGGATTTTTTGCGGGTTTTTAAAATATTGAATTATTTTGTGTTCTTAATAATATATTTTTTAATTAAATAATTTATTTTTAATTGCTAGCTGTAGTTTTCACATTATTTTTCATTTGACATATACAACATGCAATGTATGTATATACAGTACATAGATAATATAATGTATGAAAGACTCGGTACCATATGTTTATTTTTTCATATAAACATAATTAAAACGAGTTCTTCCTTTCATAATTATAATGATCTAAGTTTTCCAACTCAATCGACAATAAGCTAAAAAGTAATCACAAACCTTTGGTCATATTTTTATGCTAAGTGTAATGAAAGTGATGCTTACAAGACTCAAGTGGTGTAAGTGTAATGAAGAAGCATGAAAGCTACTGAAGTTGCAGCAAACACTAGCTTATTTTGCTTCTCTCCCGTTTCTGATCATGTGAACTTAATCAAAATTTTTGTATTATAATTTTATTAACAAGTGTGATTAAAAAAAAACAATAATAGTCATGCAAAAAATCTCCAGTTGAGCAGGTTGCGGGTTGCGACTGAGTGGGAGTGTAGAACTGTGGATTAATGTTTTAGGTTTAGGTTTTGTTAGTTGTTTTTGTATGAAGGTTTTTTTATATTGTCCTAAAAATATTAATTAATAAAAAATAATATTGCGGGTATGTGGATACCCGCAGCGGATACCCGCATTTTTTTCTTAATTACCAAACCCGCACCGCACCCGCAGCGGGTTTTGCTTTAAATTACCAAACCCGCACCGCACCCACTAATATATTTACCAAATCCTACCCATTGCGGGCGGATTTTTGCGGGTTTGCGGGTTTGTGGGTAAAATTGCCATCCCTAGTTTTGGGATGATTCCCAAAACGTGACTGCCTCCTTCCTGTGCGGCTTTTGAAACGATCCCCATAAGTCCAAGATTTCCTCCGCCATATATTAAGTGCATATTCCTTGCAGCTAAGACTCGACCCAATTCCTATGCTGCTTCTATGTATTGTGGCTTAGTTCCAACACTAGTACCGCAAAATACACAGATATTTTCAACTCGTCTTCTTGAAGTGGCTTCCATTTTTATGTATTTCTTTCTCAACTCTGGATGCCTTCAAAAGTGCAATGACGGGCTGAATTTATAGTACCTGAAAAGGGTGAGTAAAAATAGCACAAGTATCTTCCAGAGGACGATTAGTAGCGAAATAATATCGTGATAGTCAAAAAGGTCTGGATCCTGTCGGAGAAAATAAAAGAAAACAACAAAACAAATCACAATTATTAAGAAAAGACAAAGAGATATAATATTTACAAGAAAAGTAACGGCTTGATTGACGTCTATGCGTCAGGGACAAGCTTCCCATCCAATTTTCTTATAAATTGGCAAACAGGGTCTTTTTGAGTCAGATTCCCGAGACTTAATTGTTGTCTTTCTTTTTAGAATTGTGTATGTAATTTGCGAATGGCAATGTGAACATATCCACTGGGATGCGTCTCAAGAGTTGAAGATATTTCATCTAAAGACTTCTTACTCAAGCCATCCCTAATGAATTTAATTTTGTCTTCGCGATTATCAGACACCATTCCTAAAGAACGACAACGAGTGTTGCAATTAAATCGTGCACATTTGAAACAAACACCCATTTGCTTAGCTCTACGTTTCTTTGCATATGTGCTTCTTCCTAAACCAGGCAGATGTGAAATAAAAGAGTCAGAAGACTCACCTGCCAATCGGACTCGTGCTTCAATTACCCAACGAATATCATTAGGAACACCGTGAATTGTCAGTAACCTCATCCGTTCCAAGCGAGCTTTGTATACTTTCATCAGAGATTTTTGAGGGAGAGAAGGAAATTGCTTGCGAAGATTTGCGAGAGCATCTTCCACTTTGAAATGACTAATCCTGCAAAAATTAAACACACAAAAATAAAACACACCAAATCACAATATATACACAAATTGTATGGGTTGCCTCCCTGCTAGCGCTAAGTTTAAAGTCGTCAGCCAGACTTGGCTTCTCGAACGTTAAGCTGGATCTGAAAGTGTAACACTTTCTTTTTGTCGCTCAAATGATTCTCTCCAGTAGTGCTTGACACGCTTGTTTTTACCTTGAAAGTTTTGTTAGTGTCAGGATCATGTATCTCAACGGCTCTATTTGGTAAAACTTTGGGGATCACGAATGGACCTGACCACCGTGATTTTGGCTTCCATGGGAAGAATTTCACCCTTGATTTGTTTAACAGTACCTTCTGCCCAGGTTCCAGTTGTATGCGCACTAACTTCTCATCATGTCGTTTCTTGCCCTTTTCTTTGTACAATTTGGCATCCTCAAAAGGCTGATTGTGAAATTCCTCCAATTCGTTGAGCTGGTGGAAATTTTTCTCTTCTGTTGTTTGTAGAGCAAGAATTGGCTCTTTCAGTACGTAGTGCGCTTTATCTTCAGGCTCCACAGGTAATTGACATGCTTTAAGTTTGTCAGTAGAACTTTGTTTTTCATCAGAGTTCTGAACGGTACTGTGTATCACATCAAGTCTGAAACATTCCTCCTTCTTTTCATCATCTGGGAAATTCATGGCTTTGAAAACATTGAATGTTACTTCTTGGTCCTGTACCCTCATGGTTAGTTCTCCTTTTTGTACATCAATAATGGTTCGACCTGTAGCCAAGAATGGTCTCCCAAGGATGATTGGCACGTCTGCGTCTTCCTCCATATCAAGGACAATAAAATCTGCTGGGAAAATGAATTTGTCAACCTTGACCAGCACATCCTCAACTACGCCTCTTGGAAATAAGAACGTTCTATCAGCAAGTTGCAGTGAGACTGAAGTTGGCATTGTTTCTCCAATCTGTAATTTCCTGAAAATAGAAAAAGGCATCAAGTTAACACTAGCACCTAAATCACATAAAGCCTTACCAAAGTTATGTTCTCCTATGACGCAAGGAACAGTGAAACTGCCAGGATCTTTCAACTTCGGGGGAAGTTTCCTCTGAATGATAGCGCTGCATTCTTCTGTTAATGCTACTGTCTCGTAATCTCCCAATCTCCGCTTTCGTGAAAGAATATCTTTCATGAATTTGGCATATGTGGGCATTTGTTCCAACGCTTCTGCAAATGGAATGTTGATATGCAGCTTTTTGAAGATTTCCAGGAACCGAGAAAACTGCTTGTCCAATTTGTTCTTCTGAAGACGTTGAGGAAAAGGTGGAGGTGGAGTGATCTGTTCTTTTTCCTTTGCTTCTTTTTCCTCCATCTGTTGCTTTGTTTCTTTTGGAACTTCCTCAGCAGCTGTTTTGACTCCAACATCTTTGTTAATTTCAGTACCGCTTTTTAACATGATGGCATGACATTGCTCCTTCCCCATGTTTCTTGGATTTGGCTCTGTGTTGCTAGGAAGGGTACCTGGCAGTCTGTAACTCTGAGCATTTGCCAGTTGTCCCATTTGATTCTCCAGTATTTTAATAGAAGCAGATTGACTTTGAATTAATGTTGTTTGAGCTTGAAACATAGCATCGTATTTTGCTTCTTGCTTTTTGAACATCTCTGCAAACCATTCTTTCATTTCTGGTTCTTTTTCATGCTCCTGGCCTTTGTTCTGCTGGTGGAATCCAGGTGGTGGATAGTTTTGCTGTTGGCCTGAATTGTTGCTCCATGATAAATTAGGATGATTCCTCCACCCTGGGTTGTAGGTGTTGGAATATGGATTATTCCCCTGTCTGTTGAAATTGTTAACATAATTCACCGTCTCTTCATGTTGGTTTGGTTCTGGTGCTCCTCCATATGGTGAACTTGTGGTTGCGATGTTCACAACTTGCGTGCTAAGTGTTTCTAGACATTTGCATATCTGATCTAGCCTGGTATTCACTGCTGTGTTTGCTCCAACTTCATAAATTCCTGCAATTCTTTGGATCATGCTTCTTTCTGTTGGCCACAAGGAATTGTTGTTGGCCATTTCTTCAATTAGGTCCCAGGCTTGATCTTCTCCTTTTGCCATTAAAGCTCCTCCAGCAGCAGCATCGATTGTGGTTCTCATTATTCCAGAAAGCCCATTATAGAATGTTTGGACTTGAAGCCATTTTGGAATCTCATGGTGAGGACATTTTCGGAGTAAATCTTTGTACCTTTCCCAAGCTTCGTAGAGGGATTCTGAATCTTGTTGTACAAAAGATGTAATGTCATTCCTCAATTTTCCGGTTCTGGCTGGTGGAAAGTACTTTGCAAGAAATTTGGTGGCTAAAGTGTTCCAAGTTGTGATAGAACCTGCTGGTAGTGAATGTAGCCAAGCTTTAGCTCTATCCTTCAGGGAATATGGAAAAACTCGCAGTCTCATTGCTTTTTCTGATGCTCTGTTGTAGTTAAAAGTGCCGCAAACTTCCAGGAAGTTGCTGATGTGGGCATTAGGATCTTCAGTTGCATTCCCCCCGAACTGAACTGAGTGCTGAATCATCTGAATGCATGTTTTGATGTCACACGCATTTGCTGGTAAGGGAGGAAGTACAATACAGGAAATGAGTCTGTCAACCACCGGAATGGTTCTGTCTCGAATAGGAATTGGTGGTGAAACGTTCAAAGGTTCAGGTTCCATGTTGACTAAAGCTTCTTGGCCTTCTCGCCTTTCCCTTCTCAACTGTCTGATGGTTCTTTCAATTTCTGGGTCAAGCGATCGGAGTTCAAAGCTTCTGGTACGTCTCATGTAGTTTCTGAGAACCTGAAACACAAGAAAACAACGACAATAAGTAAAAAGAAATTAGATACAAGTAACGTATCTAACCCCTAAATTATAGTGAAAGATAAATAAGTCCCCGGCAACGGCGTCAAAAACTTGACCGACGTAAACACACACGTATAACGCAAGCGCACGTATCGTTCAAGTAGTATAAAAAGTATCGATCCCACGAGGACTTAATATCTCTTCTATTAATTTTATGAGGTCAAATGATTACTAGTATATAACAGGTTGTTTGATTGATTTGAAAAGGTGACGATTCTAAATTTAAAAATAAGTAAATAAAGTTGTCGAAAATAGGTTTTAAGAAAATTCAATATTAAAAACTATCTAGGGTTGTGATTTCTTCCAATATCATTTTAAAGATGAAGTGGTTATCTTAAAGTTGGGTAATATATTGATTTATTAACCTGGAACACTAAATTATGTGTGAGCCTCTGTCGATGGTCAGACACAAATACCCAGTTTAACCCAATTGAACCATATGTCTATGTCAACCAAATTATCGGATTCATTAAGTTTAAGTTCCAATTATGGCTACCCCCGCCCGACAGGTATATTCCTATCCTGTAAGGAAATCTATTAAAGGGTTATCTATCCTCAAGGAAGATCGTGGGCTATTGAGTCTAAGGCTGAAACCTAAAATCCATATGTCTAGTTCATTTTAGATTTACCAGATCAATTTTATTAATGGCCAGTTAATGAAAAAGCATTAAGATTAAGACTCAATAAATAAATCTTTATATTACCCAAACTATAATCTAACCCTTATAAAACGGTGAAATTGGATTTCATCACAACCCCAGATAACTAATTTAGTTACAACACATAACTAGGGCTAGTAAAAACTTGAAAATAAAAGACATAAAGTAAAAATGCGGTAAAGTAAATACTGAAAAGTAAATTACAATAAAATAAAATGCTAAGGTAAAAGGAATTACTTTTACTACTACTAATTTAGATATCTCTCATAATATAATATATAAACTTGTGATAACATTACCAACCAGCCATATAGGCGGTAACCTGATTAAGTCAAATTAAGTCCAACTGGCCATTAATGCGGTAAAAAGATTTGTCCATGAACCTGCCATATAGGCGGTAAGAAAGTTTAATTACCAACCGACCAATCTGGCGGTATCCTTGATTAGTCAGGTTAAAACCAGATTAAAATGAATTACCAACAGACCAATATAGCGGTATCCTTTTTAAGTCAATATTTTAAATAGTGAATATATTATATTGAAGGGAGATTAATCTAAATAGCAATAGTAAAAGAATTACCTTTCACCTTAGCTGAGGAAGTTACCTCCTCATTACTGAAAAGTAAAAACAGAAAAATTAAAGAAAGAAAAGTACTGTGCGTAAAAGTAAATTGCGGAAAGTAAAAACTAAAAAGTAAAGAAAAGAAAGTGCGAAACTGAAAATTAATTACTGAAAACTAAAAATAAACAAACTAGATACAATCTTCTTATTTATTCATTAAGAATTTCAAAGAAGAAAGTATGAATTTTACAAATGAAATGACTTGGTATTTATAGGCAAAATTTTGCCACCATCAAATCATCCATCAAATTCTCCACCAAATCCATTATTAATTTCTCCACTAATTACTCCACCAAATCCATAATTGCTCCACTAATTGCTTATCTTGTTGGGTGGTGATTTGATAATTTTTATTAATTATTTATTAATTAATATTTTGCTTTGAAAATGATTGATAATGACTTTTAATAATTACACACTACACACTTCTGGATGGTTCATCAATTTCGGGTATGAAATATTCAGAATTCGAAATTATTTTGTCTTTAAAAGTTGTAGATCTTTGAGTCTTCTTTAATCTGGAACTTGAATCAGCTCAATCCGATATCTGAGTAAAAAGTTATGCCGAAATTACGACAGATGCGCAAAATTGGAATTTCCAAAACTGCACTTCGTCAAAACGCCCTTTCAAGTTTCCAATCTCCAAAATTAAAATATCAAGTCCAATAATTGCCATTATTTGACCCATATTTCATCCTAAATGATTTCATTGAGACCCGATATTATTTTATCTGCAAAATAAACTAAAACACATCAAAAAGTTCATTAAACCCGAGAAACTAAATAAAATATTAAGTTAAAGGGGCGGTAAATATTGATATATTTTCCGCTCATCAGAGACTCTCTGGATGCAGTTGCAGTGGGAGTATGCGAGATCCCTTTACCGAAAGGGACACTTTTGTTATATGACTGTTACTTTATACTAGGATATGTAGCTAATATTATATCTCTTTTTGTATTGGATACAGAAGGTTATCGTATTAATATTAAGAACTGTTCTTTGTATTTATATGATAAACGTAATATTCAGATCCTTTGTTGTCCAAACCAGCATGGTCATTATACATTGCAAACTTCTAAAGATATTTTAAATACTGGAGTTTATAAACATAGTTTACCTGTTATTATAATACTGAACTTTGGCATATGCGGCTAGGTCATATAGGGGTTAAACGCCTTACCCAATTGGTTAGGAATGGTTTGATACTAGATCTCACCATTGAACCCTATCCAACTTGTGAATCGTGTATTTAGGGTAAGATGACCAAAGCCTCATTTTCTAGTGTTGGACACCGCACCACTAACTTACTGGAACTCGTACATTCTGATGTATATGGTCCACTAAGTCAAACTGCTCACAATGGTTATTCGTACTTCGTTACCTTTACCGATGATCTGTCACGGTACGGTTATGTCTATTTGATGCGACATAAATCGGAAACCTTTGAAAAGTTCAAAGAGTTCCGAAATGAAGTAGAAAAACATATTGGTCAATATATTAAATGCCTTCGATCTGATCGAGGCGGAGAATATATGAGCAGTGAGTTCATGGATTATATGAAGGAGAATGAGATTCTCGCTCAATATACTCCTCCAGGTACTCCACAGCACAATGGAGTGTTTGAGAGGAGAAATCAGACTTTATTGGATATGGTCCGATCGATGTTGAGTTTTATAGATTTGCCCTATTACTTATGGGGCTACTCTCTTTTAACAGCTGCACATCTTTTGAATAAGATTCCTTCAAAAGCTTTTCCTACGACTCCGTATGAGATATGGATCTGTAGGAGACCAAATCTTAGTTATATTAAGGTTTGGGGTTGTACTGCCTATGTCAGGGTGACTCAGCAAGATAAGATTTCGCCTCGATGGCAAAAGTTTAGGTTTGTTGGATATCCTTCGAACACGAGGGGATATTTGGTCTATGATACCGAGCATCGAAATGTGTTCGTAGCTCGCTTCGCAAGATTTCTAGAAGTAGAATTTTTGTCAGAAGGTGGTAATCATAGACAGGTTGAACTTGATGAAGTCCAACCTGAAAACAACGAACCAATGGAGGAACCTGGAGTTCAAGTAGATGAAGAACCTTCAACACACACACTCTGTAGGTCACAAAGGGTATCTAGACCTCTTGAACGCTTCTATTTGATACAAGAAAAGAGTATCGATGTTCTCTTAGTTGAAGAGACTGATCTTTTTACCTATAGAGAATCAATGTTGGACATCGACTCCGTGAAATGGCAAAGTGCCATGAAATCAGAGTTAGACTCAATGCATGAGAATCAAGTTTGGGACTTGGTTCCGTTTCCCGAAGGAATTGTTCCTATCGGTTGTAAATGGGTTTACAAGAGGAAACATGGGCCTGACGGTAAAGTTGAAACTTACAAGGCCCCGACTGGTAGCAAAAGGTTACACGCAGCGACCT
Organism: Zanthoxylum bungeanum; assembly: GCA_019454045.1. Classification (NCBI taxonomy): domain Eukaryota; kingdom Viridiplantae; phylum Streptophyta; class Magnoliopsida; order Sapindales; family Rutaceae; genus Zanthoxylum; species Zanthoxylum bungeanum. The sequence continues at coordinate 12,627 of SKCR01040143.1, read as the reverse complement.
GACATTGACTACGATGAAATTTTTTCGCCAGTAGCAATGCTTAAGTCTATTATGATTTTGCTTTCTATAGTTGCGTATCATGATTACGAGATTTGGCAAATGGATGTCAAAACGGCTTTTCTAAATGGATTTCTTGATGAAGAAATCTATATGGAATTGCCAGAAGGTTTTGCGTCCAGCGAAAACTCGGGTTTTGCGTATCGAAGGTTTTGCCAGAAGTTGGAATCTTCGATTCGATGAGATTATTAGATCATATGATTTTCTCAAGAATTCGGAAGAATCATGTGTGTATCAGAAGGCCAGTGGGAGCATGGTAGTATTTTTAGTCCTTTATATTGACGACATCCTAATCATTGGGAATGATATAGGGATGTTACAAGGCGTCAAAGCGTACCTCTGTAAGAATTTCTCCATGAAGGACCTAGGAGAGGCTTCCTATGTTTTAGGGATAAAACTCTATAGAGATAGACAAATGAAGCTGATTGGGTTATCCATATCAACGTACATAGATAAGATCTTGGAACGGTATAATTTTGGTAACTGTAAGACAGCAAACATACCGTTCAGACATGGGATTCATCTTTCCAAAAAGATGAGTCCACAAACACAAGATGAGAATATTAGAATGTCTAACCAACATTATGCTTCGTGTTCGGGTAGCATAATGTATGTCATGTTATGTACTAGGCCTGATATCAGTTTCGTTGTTAGCGTAACTAGTAGATATCAGTCTAATCCAGGAAATGACCATTGGATGGCCATTAAACATATCCTGAAGTATCTTAAAGGTACTAAGGATAAGTTGATAATTTATGGAGGAGGTGAACTGCAAGTTAACGGGTATACAGATTCCGACTTCCAATCGGGTCCCGATGATAGAAAGTCTACATCTGGATTCATCTTTACCCTTAACGGAGGTACAATTTGCTGGAAGAGTTCCAAACATGGGTCAACATCATATTCCACCACAGAGGCGGAATACATTGCAGCTTCTGAAGCTGTAAAGGAAGCTGTTTGGACTAGGAACTTTATCATATAATTGGGAGTTGTCTCAAGTATCGAGAATGTGATTCCGTTATACTGTGATAATACTGGAGCCATTGCGCAAGCAAAGGAACCGAGGGCGCATCAGAAGTCGAAGCATGTGGAATGGAAATATTACATCATTCGAGAGATTGTGTCGCGGGGGGATATTGTCGTGTGCAAGGTACCGAGTGAAGATAATGTGGCAGACCCGCTTACGAAGGCCATAACTCCGAAGTTATTTGATAAAAATGTGGAGTCGATGGGTTTTAGATACAATCGATATTGGCACTAGAGCAAGTATGAGATTTTGTTGGGGTTGGTGCTCAGAGCGCCAATTCCCGGTTGTATTTCTTTGAGAATACTTTTGTAAAACGTTTTATTATGAATAAAATAAGCACTTTCTATAATATAATATATCTTCTTATATGGTAAAGATGTAATGGACCTTAGGATGATTAGTCATGACACTGTTGCAAAAGCGTCGCAACTGACATTGAGTTGTATCATGATGTTGTCATTCTCCGAGAGTTCCTGGTCAAGGTTTACACTACTTGGTTAGTAAAGTAAACCTGTTGAGACCGGTACATGTCATATACTGGAATATATGATTCCAATGGTTTCTCAATGAACCGTGAGTCTTGGGGACTCGTATAGACGTGTAGGTGTTTATAGCGGATAAACACTGAACGACTTACCGAATATACTTAATGGATGGTACACCAACGTCAATAAGAATATTCTCGGGTTGAGTAGCATTTGTGATTCTTCGACTTGAGATACCACTGTGGGCACATGAGACATCTTCCACACTTAGATGACAGTCACGTCACCGATCTATTTAGATCAGACCTCCGCTTGTTCGTTAGGTGTGGATAAATTCTCAAGGTGTCCTATGTGTATCGAGATAGGATCTGTCAGTTCTATGTACAGTGCATAGGTAGTCCATATATGTTTAGCAATCAGATAAAAACCATGGGCCCGTGGTACACTTTAGAAGTGAGTTCTAAGTGTTCTTTTAGAGATTGCTAATAGAATCGTCGACAGGATTGTCCATATAGAGATTTGACGTTTACATCTATATCTCTGGGATTTATCCGGATACCTGTGACGGAGGAATTATATATATGCCATGACCTCGACCTGTATGATTCAGCGAGTTTATCTGTGGTCGTCATAATTTACGGGTGGGTAAATTATAGACACGAAATTGGATTTCGTGACGGATATGCCAGAATCTAGATAGTCTCACTAATGAAATATACTCGTAGAGCACTGGGGCAACTATTATAAATAATATTGATTATTTATAAGTCGTTTAAAGGTTAAACGAAAAATACATGCGAATGAACCTAATAGCCATTTCCTAATTATTGTGTATTTATACTTCATGATAGATTTTGTTAAATACACATTAATTAAATGTCAAATTGTGATATTTGACTAATATCATAAATATATATATTACATAGATTTAATATATTGTATTTAAATAATTATTTAATTGTTAAATGTTTAAATTAATTAAAATATAAATATCTTAAAGTTGTGATATTTTTTGGAAATGCCTTGAGTTGCTTTTGTTGACTTGTTGAATATTCATTAAAGTGTAATGATCAAGTTGCAAGTTGATAAAGCAAAATTAAATGAAATAAAAAAAATATCTAGCTATTTGTATATACATCCTAAATTTCGGCCAAGGCATTTTTGGGAGAGTATATATTGTTTTGTTTCATTTTTATTAGGTTAAGAGTTCATAAGTTAAAAAAATAAACACAAAAGAGTTGAGAGAAAAATGCTTGAAGGCTAAAGAATAAAGCTTGGAAAATCAATGGTTTTGTAAGTTTTTCTTTAAAGTCTTCAACATAGAAAATGTTTCTAACATATTTAGCTTCAATATGTGTTGCTTTGATATTGTCTCTACACTTATAGTTTGTGTTTAATTGGTTGTGTTTGAATGAAAGATGTATGCATGTAAGTGAGCTTGAAATGGTTTCAATGGCTCTCTTTTGATTATTTGATAATCAAGTTGTCATTCTAGAGTTGTTGAGTCACTCTTTGATGTCGATCTAAAGTCAAAGTAGCCATTAGTTTTATTTCTTATAACTCAGAATATTACATATGACATGAAAGTACATGCATTAATGAATTCCAAATATAATTGAATATTGAAAATATCTATGGTATATATGAATTTTACGGGCTTAGATTTGGAGTTGTACAAGTGCGATAGCGGAAACTTATGATTTACTAATGGTTAGAAAATTCACTGCTTGATATCTAATTTTGAAAATTCACTGTGATTAATCGGGGATGAATTTAAAGCTGAAATTTTACTGAAATGAACCTTATGTATCTAGTTTTTACGGTTCTCAATTTCAATACCAGAAACTCAAGTTATGGACTGAAGTTCAGGGGTTGTGCAACTAGAAAAAACTGGACACATGGGCAGCAAATAGCCCGACTTCAAAAATTCGATCTGATCTCATCTTAAGCCTAAAAATTCTAAAATTTGGATATGTTACTTCCTTATGTGTCTAGTTGACTCTTAAATTTATGCTTCATCAATCGAACATCACAAACTTGACATATAAGCAAATCTTTACAGCCTGTCCGGAAAGCATCCTAACCCAGCATCGTTACTTAACTTTCTCATTTCACATTCTCATTTAATTCGTCGAATCTAATGACCCCAAACAGAATTTTCAATATTATAAGCACTCTTCATAACCTATAAAACATGCTTAATTTCCTAATTTAATATGCAATTTTAGATTTTCAACTTAAACCAAAACAAACTCATATCAAACATCATTCCAAGCATACTTGATTATTAATTTTCATCAAAGCAACAAAAACACTCCCCCTTAAGATCATAACAGTTTCGGCCAGCCCCCTACCCTTGGGGAAAATTGGGCATTTATAAAAAAGAATCTCAATTAATGCTCATAAAATCATGAATTGCTTAAATATGTATGTCATCAACACTATTGAAGCTAAAATGAAAAAATAAATTTCTAGGGTTCTTCTAGTTCGAATTTAGGGGAAGAAGATTCATGTTATAAACACAATATTAGAGGAAGGAAGAAGAAAAATAAGCTTACTTGAAATCATCAATTTTCCTTCACCATTTGGCATGAGAAAGGAAGATATTTTTTTATTATTTTTGGGATCAATTTTGTGACTTCAATGAGAGAAAGAAGATGATGAATAGTGTGTGCTATATATAATACATAGGCTGATGTTTTTATTTGGCATGAGTGGCTAGGATGGTGTCATATCACCCAACCCAAATTTTACTATAGCAGCCATAGAAATCATGATTTTTGACCTTCTTCTCATTCGATTTTAGAAAAATGGCTAACCTAGAAGTTGTAGGTCGTGATCTTAGATTTCCGACGATATAACGTTCATAAATATAGGAGACCGTATGAAGAAGTTATGGCCCAAATACCAAGGGATATTTGGAGTGGTACATAAGATAAATTTCATATATGAACTACAAATGATTTACCGAATGTCCACAAAGTAATTTCACAAGCACATACACACCTGAACATAATTTATATTATGTGTTACGCCATGTATAACATAATAGTCCTCGAAATTACTGGGGTTTTACAAGCTTGCTGCCAAACAGGGTTAGAATTAGCCTTTGAATAAAATATAGGTTCATAGAGATTGAGAGTAGTAGAAAATAATGATAATCCTTAAGTTTAACATGATGTTCTTTCACCCTAGTAGAGCGACAATGGGAATGAGGATTGCCTGAGGAAGACACAAATGTATTATAGGTGTCAGTAGCAGATCCGTCAGGTGGCTCAGGCGGAGGGAGATCGGCTGTAGCGGAGTCATCCGTCGAAGTCATAGCAGAATCATCTTCAAGAAATAAGGCAACATTACTATCAGTAAAAATGATATTGGGTGAATGAGGAAAATACCTGAATTTATAAACAGAAGAAAACATTTTGTCTTCCCAGAAGATGATATGACGAGATATACATAGGCGTTTAGAGATAAGATCCCAACATTTGTAACATTTATGTTCAATGCCATATCTTAAGGAGCAACACAATCTAGCCTGAAGTTTTAACATGGTATGTTCATGAGCTTGAAGCAGGACAAAATAGACACAACCAAAGACTTTAATGAGGTCATAAGTATGAAGTGTACCATGGAAGGCCAGGACATGAGATGGGATTCTATTAATGGTATTGACTCTAGTGAGAGAAGCTTCTCCCCAGAAACGTTCTGGGCATGAGGAGATGAGAAGAGTACGAACAATATCTAAGATATATATGTGTTTGGGTTTGTCTCTCTCATTTTTTGGGATGTTCATGGACAATAGCAATGACAAATAATTCCATTTTCGTTAAGAAATTATAAAAAAGCTGAGTCCATATATTCCATAGCATTGTCAGCGTAAAAACATTTAATGGAACGAGAAAATTGACTCTTAATCATTCTTACACAAGTGCAATAAATGGAAAATAATTCAAATCTATATTTTATAAGATATAGCCATGTATAACGAGAATAATCATCAATAAAGATCTCAAAGTAGTTAGAACCACCCATAGTATGAGTGGAGATAGGCCCTAAATATCATAATGCACAAGTCAAAAGGTAGAGAGGAAATTGAAATACAGTTATTAAAAGATAAAGCATGTTGTTTGCTGAATTGAAAATACATAAAATCAAAGTCTTTATTGGAAACATGACCTAAATGACCATTAGATTCTAATAAACATAAATGACAGAGAATGCCATAGACTAAAAGATGGATCCAGTGAGGTGGATTTTGCAGAGTAATATGGGTGATTGGCGGAAAATATATCAATATTTACAGTCATTTTTACTTAATATTTTGTTTAGTTTTTCGGGTTTGATGAATGTTTTGATATGTTTTAGTTTATTTTGCAGATAAAATAATATTGGGACTCAATGGAATCATTTAGGATGAAATGTGGGTCAAATAAGGGCAAAAATTGGACTTGACATATTAATTTTGGAGATTGGAAGCTTGAAATGGCGTTCTAACGAAGTGCAGTTTCGGAAATTCCAATTTTACGCATTTATCGTATTTTGGGCATAACGTTTTACTCCGATATCGGATTGAGCTAATTCAAGTTCCAGATTAAAGAAGACTCAAAGATATACAACTTTTAAGAACAAAATAATTTCTAATTCTGACGATTTCATGACCTAAATTGATGAAACATATGGAAGTGTGTTATCTGTAATTATTAAAGTCATTTTCAAAGCAAAAAAAAAAAAAATTAGTCAAAATTCCACCAAACATGATAGCAATTAATAATGGATTTGGTGGAGCAATTAGTGGAGCAATTAATAATGGATTTGGTGGAGGTAAAATTTTGCCTATAAATACCAAGTCATTTCATTTGTAAATTCATACTTTCTTCTAAGGAATTCCTTAAGAATACTAAGAATATTGTATCTTTTTGTTTATTTACAGCTTTCAGTAATTAATTTTCGCATTTGCACTTTCTTTTCTTTACTTTTCAATCTTTACTTTCTGCAATTTACTTTTACGCAATTTATTTTCTGTTCTTTCCTTTTTCAATTTTTTACTTTTTAGTAATGAGGAGGTAATTCCCCTTACTGGGGTTAAAGGTAAAATTTTTATTATTGCTATTTAAATTAATCTCCCTTAATTATAATATATAAACTATTTAAAACCTGACTTAAATAGGATACCGCCTTATGGTCGGTTGGTAATTATTGAAATTGGTTTTAACCTGACTTAAATAGGATACCGTCTGGTTGGTCGGTTGGTAATTAATTATTAATTTGACTTAATCTGGATACTGCCTATATGGCTGGTTGGTAATTACCATGCAAAGTTAATATATTATATTAAGGGAGATATCTAAAATAGAAGTAATAAAAGTGGATCATTTTACCTCAACATTTTCTTTTATCGCACTTTTACTTTATTTACTTTTCAGCAATTTACTTTTCAGCAGTTTACTTTTCAGCATTTAATTTTCAGTATTTACTTTTCAGCATTTACTTTCCGTCATTTACTTTTAAGTATTTAATTTTCAGCAATTTACTTTATGTCTTTTATTTTATTTAAGTTTTTACTACTCCTAAATATGTGTCGTAACTAAGTCAGTTATATGGGGTTGTGATGAAATCTAATATTACCAGTTTATAATGGGTTAAATTACAGTTTGGGTAATATAAAGTTTTATTTATTGAGCCTTAATCCTAATGCTTTTTATTAATTGATCATTAATAAAATTGAACTGGTAAACTTAAATGAACTTGGAAAAGAGATTTTAGGTTAAAGACCTTAGACTCAATAGCCCACGATCTTCCTTGAGGATAGATAGCCCTTTAATAGATTTCCTTACAGGATAGGAAAATACATGTCGGGCGGGGGTAGCCATAATTGGAATTTAATCTTAATAAATTAAGATAACTTACTTGACATAGGAATATGATTAATTGGGTTACACTGGGTGTTTGTATCTGACCATCGGAAGAGGCTTTTACATAATTTCGTGTTCCAGGTTAATAAACCAATATATTACACAACCGTAAGATAACCACTTCATCTTTAAAAAAGATATTGGAATGATTCACAACCCTAGATAGTTTTAAAATTGAATTTTCCTAAATCAACTTTTGTGCAATTTTATTTACTTGTTTTAAATTTAAAATCATCATCCAAATCAAACAATCAATCCATTAAATACTTGTAAACATTTAACTTCATAAATTAATAGCTTAGGTATTAAGTCCTCGTGGGATCGATACTTTTATACTACTTGAACGATATGTGCGCTTCCATTATACGTGTGTGATTACACCAGTCAATAGGGAATGGTCTGGAGGAAGATGAAGACTGATGAGTTCGATTAGACATCCAGTCTTACGGCATATCCCAAACGTGTGGCCTATTTTCGAATCCTGTACAAAACAACCAGAAGTGGTAAATAAAATATTAAGACCAAGTTCACATAGTTGACTGACAGATAAGAGATTTAGGGTTAGTTTGGGAATAATAAAAGTATTCGACATAAAGAGATGCAGAACTAAAATAGGACCAAGATGACTTGGAGTTATAAAAGAACCATCAGCAGTTTGAATGGCAGGTAAATGGGATGGAACATGTTTAGATGTAAATAGACTGGAGTCAGGAGTCATGTGATTGCAACAAGCAGAATTAAAATACCAAGAGGCAGTACCTGATGTGGTAGAAGAACCATATGTGAAGCTATAGATTGGAGCAAGGATGTGAGATCTAGAATAAGTGAAGAGGGATGAGGCTAGACAATGTCACACTGATCATAAAAAGCTACGACAGAGATAGATTGGCGGCCCTTGAAAGAAAATGTGGGAGCTGATCTTTTGTTGAGGCAATCTCGATCATAGTGCCCAGAGCTAAGCTTATGGCAAATGCGGCAACGCCATATGGGGCAGTTGAGTAGCGGATGCCCTGCCAACTTACAATAGCCACATGGTTTTGATGAAGGAGTTCCTGTAGAAAGCAGAGGATTGGCAATGACTATATTTGTAGTTGGTATCCGACCAGTAGAGTGGCGAGTTTCTTCAGAAATAAGCTTGTCAATAGCATAGTCTAGAGTATGTAGAGGATTGTAATGAAGCAGTGAGGCTCGAGTGGCTCAAATTTATCATCAAGGCCTATGAGAAATTGAATTAAACTTTGGCGATCTCTTAAGGCCGTGAATGTTTCAGTATCGACAGCACACTCCCACCCGGTTCAGAAATAGTCAATTGATCTAGAAAAATTGCATCATTGAGTGAAAATCAGTAATGGATTGACCAGATTCCTGACGCATATGATGAAGACTGCATATCAACTTATAATGATGTGAGAGGTCGGTTGCAGTATAGCGATGAGGAAGAAAGTCCAGAAAGATTTGATTATGTTGAATTGCCCAATTGGAGGCTGATAGTCGTTACTGAGGATTTGCGTAACCATGAAATGATTTTGTGATTCTAGCTATCCCAATTCTTAAGGCGGCCAGCAAACGAGTAATCACTTTCATCCTTACGTTGAACAGGTTCTTTAAGAGTACTAGCAACATAACGCCAAAGCTTATGACTTTTAAGAAAGCTATGCATAGCCTGCACCCATAAGATATAATTAAGGCCATATGTGGTGATCTGTATAGGATGAGAAATGTCAGATTGCTCCATGAAAATATCATAAAACTTTTCATAACTGCAAAAAAAGTCCAATATTTTAGAAATTATAAAGTGGCCCAAAATTTTTGACAATTATAAAGGTGACCTGAAGCTTTTGAAATTGATAAAAATACCCCAAAACTTTTTGAAATTTGAAAAATTGCCCAAAACTTTTGGTAATGGTAATATTTCCCCAAAAATTATAAAAATTACATAAGCACGCCAAAGGTTTGCGAACATTATGAAATTGACAGAATTGAGGGATGTTTATCAAAGACACCCCTAACCAGATCGGGATCGGAGATTTAGGTGGAGGAATGGTGTTTGGAGGGTAGCTGGAGATAGATCAAGCAACAATGAGTGATTTGGAGGCAGTGTTGGCAGCTCACTCGTCGGAGAAACGGAGATCCCAAAAATGAGGGTTTGAGCTTCGATGTTGATGGTGTTTTCCGGCAAAGGAGAGGGAAATCAACAAGATGGTGGTGATAGATGGACTGAGCAGCGGGTTTTGAGTCGGATGGCACCAAAATCGTCACCGAAAAAACTCAAATTTGGCGACGACGTGTGGAGTAGACGCACGACATGTGGCTCGTGAAGTGCACACGCAAATGTACTACAGTGATCGACAGTCAGAATTTCAATTGGACTCAGCAAAACGAACCGTCCGATACTATGTTAGAGATTGAATTGAATAATTTATGTATTCCAATATGAATTATAATTACCGTATAATGGTCTTTATATAGGCAATAGAGGAAAAATAAATAGGAAAAAAATAATCTCAATTATGTACATTAATATTGCAAATCGAAATCTTCATATAATAAGGAAATATAATTTCCTTAGGTGAAGAGGAATTATTCTGCATTTATGTAATTTCCTTAACACAACTTTCAACTTTTTTTTTTTTTTTTTTTTTGGTGGCGGATTTCCATCGTTTCAAAAAAAAAAAAAAAAAAAAAAAACTTTCAACTTTTTTTTTAAAAAAAAAACTTTGATCTCGGCATCATGTAATTAAACTTCATACACGTCTCGAAATTTGTATTAATACTGTACATAGCCTACCATTTAAATTGGGCACCCAAAGTATTTTAACCCATCTTAATTAAACACCTAAATTAATTTTTAAATCTTCTTTAATTACTACTCATCAACACGTATACAAAAAAATAGTCAAATCAAAGCATAATCCTACATAGATATATGGGACGAAATCCTCACCACCATAACAAGATTCCATGAATTATCCACACTAAACTTAGTGTTTTAAAAATCGGAATGGTGATTGAATTGGTAATTTAAAATTTTTAATGAGTTAATAGTTCATTAGATTGAATCGATAAAATTGGATGATATTACAAATAATTTTAATTATTTAAAAATTATAAAAAAAATTAAATTAAATTTGTGGTTTAAAATTTTTTGATTAAAAATTAAAATTTAACCGAATTAAACACATGGCTGATTCCTGATTCGACCGGTTCAATCGGTTGGTGGGCTTTAAAAACCATGCTCGAACTCTTAAATAAACAACAACAAATTTATGAAGTAAAATTATTCTCACCATATGATATTATTATTAGTTATGAATATACTGAAGCAACTTTTAATAATATCAATCAGGTTTATTGTTATTAACAATATATTTGAACAATTTGTGGTACCAAATATTTACTTATAACGATAATATTTGTATAAGTCACTGAGGAATGTGAATTGGTGATAAAAGATGTAGGATCTGATTGTCTGGATATGAGTTCGAATTCAGGGGGTGCAATTCTTTGTAAGTGCCTGGAGCAGTCAGAGATTTTATCTGCTCTTCTTAAGTGCGGGTCGGGTGATTTGACGGAGGGATTTCCAATATTTATTGGTATCAATCATGTCATTTATAACAAATATATTTGTGATGATTGTTATTTAAAAGAGATAATGCACCGTAGTATGAATAGTTGATGCGTCGTATCAAGACACATCTTATTATTAAGTATAGGGATGATATAAAATTCTGAATCTCAAAAGAGATTTGGAATTTCGTATTATTTGATACAGGATTCAAGATTATATTTTATCTCGAATAAGTCTAATTCGAGATTTAAATCTCAATAAATATTCGAGATTCCGAACCGTTCAATGTTTATATTTTATCTCGAATAAGTTTGATATTGGTATCAAATCACTAAGGAATATTTACATTATGTTTGGATTGATGGAAGTGGATGAAATAAAGTAAAATTTATTACTCTATTGATGAAAATGGATGGAATAGAGTGGATTGGGATGAGATGTAACGTAACATTAAAAAATAACATTATCTATGAAATAAATTTACCTTTTGAAAAAATAACATTAAAATATTTATCTTTTTTGTTTTTAGAATCTAAAAGGAGATGATTATCTTTAAAACCTATTTAATTATATTTCATTCCATCACTATTTATTTATCAAATAATATTTCGAAACATTACATTATAAATTTTTTTTTTTCCAAACAAAATTATAATATTTTACATTTCATTTTATTCCGTTCCATTTCATTTAATTCTATTAAATTACATTACATTATAAACCATCATCTTTTGTCAATTCAAATAAAGTGAAGGGATAGAACATCAAAGCAATGTCTTACAGGCTGTTCCTCATATCCAAAACTGAAATACTTTTATTTATTTACATTTTTTTTAATAACAATGGGAATATACCCTTACTAGTCACTACCATCATTTGCCCCCAACCATCCATTCAATTCCAAAATTCCAAATCCCATTTAAATAAAATAACAAAAATTCATGAAATAAAAAAAATATATACAAATTTCTTTGTAACCCAGAAGCCATTTCTCCCCCCCTTTTTTTTTTTTTTTTTTTTTGGTACCATCAATGAAATAAAAATCAGATCTGTAGCTGTTTGTTCTTGAATGAAAGGTTTATTTAGTGAAATAAAAATCAAAATATTTAAAAAAAAAAAATTGTCAGACTTTCTTACATTAACTGATTGATTGTACGGATCCCACATCACAGAGCTGTTTACAGATCTGGTGATGTAAACTCAGAATCTGGGTTCATTGAGCACGAATTTTCCAGTTATTATGGATTTAGATGATTTTCGATCGATAATTGAAACAGCGGGCGTGGATGTGTGGACTTTTATTGACACGGCGATCTTGGTGGCGTCGTTGGACTACTCAACGGAGCTGAAACAGCGTCGGGATAAAATCGTCGAGAGACTTTACGCCACGTGTATTGCTTCTCGATGCAGGAACTGTGACTTCGTTGCTGGCGTTAAAGTTGTTGTTGATGATGATGAAGATGAAGCCATCAAAGCACAACAAGCAGCTTCACCTTCAACACCTCATTCTGTTAATGTCGTCGTTGATGATGATGATGATGATGATGATATTGATCCTTATGCTGGTTTGTTTGATGA
>SKCR01040142.1:0-49085 GCA_019454045.1 Zanthoxylum bungeanum | reverse complement strand
CCGGGTATACCCGGATTTGGATCCACCCGGGTCCAAAATTCTAGGACCCATGTCAATAATTTTATTAATTTCGCACAAATATAATTGAAAAAATATTTAAAAAATCCGGATTTCTGGATCCGGTCAAGGTATACCCTATCGAGTATACCCAGATCCGAAATTTCGAGACCCGAGTCGATAATTTATATAAATATAATTTAAAAAATTTTAAAAATTTGGATTTTCGGATCCATTCCGAGTATACCCAGATCTGGGCTGAGTATACCCACATCTGGATCCAAATATTTTTCCCGGATCTATATAAGGACCCGAATCCATCAAAACATATCCCGACCTAGATCCATACAGATCCGGGTCTAAATTTGGATTTTTGTTATTCCTCGAAGTGAGTTATGAAAATTTTGGGCAAAAAAAAAAAAATTTCGTTAAATGACTTACATAATTGTATTTCGTACTTAACCTTTTCATTAGCAAAAAAAGAGTTTATATTAACTAAATTTCACGTAAATATTTCATGTATTTTTGTTGTGGTTTTCTTTGATTAATCTACTTATCTTATAAAAAAAAATGGCTTTTTTTACTTCTTACAAAGCTTTATTAGAATCGATAGATGGCCGGCTAAATAAAGCTCCCTAAAAGCACCACTCAAGATATCAATTATGTCAACAATGGTCCCCGGGTCAGAGCACTAATAATAGAAAAGTACTGGGCCCTTAGTCAGGCCCAAAGTTAAATAACACTGACAGTTCCGTATAGGAGGTGTTGTGTTTCGGCCGCTTTCATATTAAACATAGCCCACGTGGTCCATTTGACTCTCAAAAGCGAGACAAGATATCCCTGCAGCACGAGGCCCATCTTGCCCATAATTGGGAGCCTTTTTTTGACTTGCCTGCCGCTTCTGCTGACACAAAGCTAATTGCGGGCCAGCAGCCAAGAAAATCAGTGTTTTAGAATCACATTAGTGATTTAAAAAATTTAATGAATTATTTGTTTGACTAATTGAATCTTTTCGATTGAATCAGTAAAATCCAATGATATCATAAATAACTTTTAATTAATTAAAAATTATAAAAAATATTAAGTTTTAATTTTAGGTTTTAAAATAAATTTAGGAACAGGACCGATCCGATTCATCAATTTTGACCTGTATTTTAGAAACCCGATTTTTATGACTTAAACGGATCAGATTCACAATCGATTTCCTATTCAACCGGTTTAATCGATCGATTCGGTTCAGTTTTCAAAACATGGCGTGTCACTTCATAGCCGGTGCCACAAGCACCGCCACAATATTTTTGCGTGTGATGTTTTTGATTCCTTGAAATACAAGGAGGGTCATTGAGTTAGTCAAAATATAGACCTTGACTTACAGGGGAATGTTCATAAACTAAGATTGAAGGGTTAATTATAATTAAATTTATCAAGATTTGATTTTTATTATTATTTTTTTTTTTGGAAGGGATCAAGATTTGATTAATTAGTTCAATAATTTATCTTTTTGTCCCCACAGTCAAAAGCAATAGTAGCACGCTTTCACACTTGTTCATAAATTTGACTATAAATTAATGTTTTTGAGCATTTCCTTCTACGGGTTTCCCTGACCCTACTCTTTCTCAACACAATTTGACCCATATATATTTTTTAATCACCCACCGCCCATTAACTAAACTATAGCCATCTCTGATTAATAATCATTGCATATTATCATTGGTTTATGATGATCATAATGTATATAATTATGATCCTATATTTTACAAATATAGTTAAAATATATCTCATTAATGTTGAGACCTACCACTAATTCTTCTGTTGGAGAGATTCTTTGGTGCAACGGTGCTATGGATGACTTGGTACCACAAGCGAATTAAAAAATGACATGTAGAGTTTCTTCACCTAATTTTTAGTTGTTTTTTAATTTTTTAACACGCGTGGCAGTGGATGATTGGCTTATTGCATGGATAACGTGGTATCACTATTGCATAGAAGATTTTCTCCTTCTGTAGGGCTAACAAGTGTCAAAACATAAGATCTTCAGTGGAGATCAGAAAAAGCCCTAAGCTAAGCCTATCTCTGATTCTAATTATAATTTATAATAATAAAACTAAATGGGTGCGTTATTGCGAACAGTGGGTCAGTGGGAAGCCCTGCAGCGGCGCACATGGGATAGGGTTTGAGACATAGGCGACACAGCCATGAGCCTACAATTTCACATGCCCACTTCCCATGGGACCCCAAAACTTCTCTCCTCCTCCACCTCCATCTCCATGAATCTCACCACATGCTTTTCCTTACACTCGGGTCCCACTTTCTAAGCCAACCAAGAGAGTATCAATAAAGATGAAGAAGAATCAGAACCAGAACCCTCGATCAATTGGTGCAATTTTGTACGTGTTGAATAATGATTCAGTTGGTGCCATTTGCGAATTGGAGAACGTGTGGCTTCCTTCCATTCATGCATGAAAATTTGAGAACAATAATAACACACGCCCATATAGTTAGGTTTTTTTTTTTTTTTTTTTTTTTGGGGGCATACGCATGCCCTAACAGACAGTTAAGTGTGCTCTTGTCAAGTAATTAAGTAGACACGTCTTTTCTCCTTTTTGGCAGGCAACAACTAATGTCTAATGGTAATGGGTACATACCCAACATACACTTCTCAGCTTGTTTTTCTAACCACTTCGCTAGCTGGTGCATGATATTCTTCAACACATTATTATTATTTTTTTTAATGAAATAAAAGCATATTATAGCAAGAGTTTTGTTTACTGGGCATATTATAAATGAGGGGAAAAAAAAGTAACAAAGCGTATGAAAGATGTTTCTCCCTGGAGCATGGAAAGTCTTTATTCAATTCTCTCTATACAAACGTTAGCCTTTTTTTTTTTTTTGTTCCTCTCGAGTTTCGAAACTTGCCAGTGCCGACTGCCGATGCATGATCAGTTATGGACTTATACATAGAAATTTTATTATTCATATATTCAGAAATATTGTAACTCTATTATTCACCAAGTTAATCGAGTCAATCCCAAATGCCGGAACTTTCAGTTTCTTGCTGTTGGTGGTAAGACCTGACCACAAAGCTCTTATGGCTGCGTGCCTGTGTCTGCTTAACCTCAAGTCAAATTTAAAACTTATTATTGGCTCTAAAAATCGGTGTTGCTGGGTGTGCCAGAGTAGCGGGTCCTCAAAGTTGAAATATGAGATAATGATTGACTTTTGATAACAAGCAATTAGTAATGGGTCCTCTAAAGTCCAAAGCGGATGAATAATTTAGATTCTAGTAGAATACTAATGAAGATGCATAATTGAAAATTACTGGAATTGAAAATTACTGGAAATGAACTTATACATGAATTAAACTCTAAATATATAGGAAGTTTACTAAAATTAAAGTTTTACCGGAATTGAAATATATTGCAATTATAGGAAAATAGTTTGAATGAAAATTAATTACCGAAAGAAATTAATGCTTGGATTGTTGTTGTTGTGATGATTATTGGTTAGAGTACCTTTTCTCCGGGCTTCTCTTTAGTTTTTATAGTTCGTGAAAAATAACTTCTTCTAATTGCTTCTTAATTTCCCACACTTGTCACGTCCTACAAGCACCCATTCTTCCACTTTTTCTCCTTTATGTCTTGCAATTGTTTCTCCATTTTCTCTCATGTTGTGCACTTATTTTTGGAGGAAATTACTACATGATAGAAGAAAATCGATACACATTCAGTTTTTTTGGAGGAACTATTTGCAGATAATTCTTATCCTTGATTCCCTTGGACTCAGGTCTATTTCTTCTGATAATTGGGCTGAACTTGAACATTTTGGGTGCAAACACTTATTGATGTTGAATTTTTTTAATAATTTTCTGTCAGCATTTATAATAATAAACTATGCAAAATAAAAATTCAATTTTTAATCTGTATTTCTCTAATGACGGATTTAAACAATAAGACACAAGAATGATAATAACAATAAAGAGTGACCACCGATCAGCGAAGCCCAAGTTAAAATGGCAAGAGCTTCCACATTCCATCTCTTTTTCCACAAGCAATCATAGGATGCTAACATCACCAAATCGTCACCCATCATGGCAAGGCTAGATTAATCTAGCGGGTGAAAAAATTTAAAATACAATAGAAATATCACGTCACTTATATAAATCATTAATACATTATCACACATAGTAGATAATATTTTTATTACACCAATGATTTATTCCCCACACGTCAAAATCTGAGTAATTGAAACTGGGAAAAGACAATTCATCTATCCGCAGATTAAATAACCCACAAAAGCCAAACACACAACTCTTCTCTCAAAGTCCCAGTTATTTCTACTACTACTACTAGTAACAAAAGCTTTCATTAGTATTAGTATTATTAACACTTTCACTTTCATTTCAATAAGCACACCAATCCAAAGAAAAACAAAAACAAAATCCAAAAGAATAGTATTACGAAACTCGGAGAAAGGCAAAAGTGATAGATTCAATGGAGATAGGGCTGAAGATGGGGTTTGAGGAGACAGAGCTGAGGCTAGGGTTGCCTGGGAATGGAGCTAGGAAGAGAGGCTTCGCTGAGACTGTTGATTTGAAGCTTAATCTTTCGTCTAAGGAAAGTTCTTCTGACACGGATCCGAATGAGAAGAAAGTGAAGAGATTGCAGAAGGAGAAGAATCTTCTTCCATGTGTCGTCACTGATACAGCCAAGCCTCCGCCCAAGTAAGTCCGTAATTGCTTTTTGTTTTTCATTTTCGTTTCCTCTTTAATTTCTCTTGTGAACCAAAATTATTATGGCATGATGGATTAGGGTTAGGTTAAGCAAGCTTAACCTGTGTCTATATGTCAGAAGGGATAAGTTTTTTTATTGTCATCCATTTGATGTCTAGCTTGAGCTCATCTAGATCTTGAAAGTTAATAGATAGCAAATATTGAAAAATTGATATCAAAGGACCTAAAAAAATATAATTAACAACAGAAGAAGAAACACAAGTTCGCAAGTTAGCCTTTGTCTTAATATTCAACATATTGTTTTTCTTTTTTTGGGGATTAAATTAAGAGATGCACTTGAGATTCACTTTTTCACCGTTATCATATATAATTAGCTAAGAAAATAGCAATATTCTTTTGGCAAAGCTTCATGCAATTTTATGAAATTTTTTTATCAGTATCAACTATCATGTAAAGTTGAAACAAAGCAAAATCTTGAAAAAAACTGCTCCACAGAAACCGTCGCACACACTGACAAAATTTTTTTATGGTTGGCCAAAAATCAGGCCACATATACAGTCAGAAAATTTCTTAATTATATCCCTTTAAGCTTCATATTTAATTTTAAACTCTTTTTTTAATAACACAGCAATTTCAACTCAAATTCAATACTTAGTATACCATAAGTTTCAATGTTAGTTAAGATAAAAACTAATAATATAAAACAAGCTATGCACTTACTATTCCCCACAACCGACATGAAAACGATTCACACCTAAAATTAATCATGTGTATAAGAAGTTAAATTAAAAACCATATATACACCTTGTTTTATTAGCTTTATTTATTTTATTTCATTTTCCTTCCGAGAAAAAAAATTGTCCTCGATGTTTAAATCGATAATAAATAAAGGTGAATAATTTTCAGGGCACAGGTTGTTGGTTGGCCACCAGTCCGATCGTTCCGAAAGAACATGTTAGCGGTTCAAAATCAAAATAACAGCGGCGAGGAGGAGGAGATCGACATGGCCGGCGGCGGCAACACTGCTGCATTTGTGAAGGTTAGCATGGCCGGAGCACCTTACCTTCGTAAAGTTGACTTGAGGATGTACAACACTTACCAAAAGCTCTATCATGCCTTAGGCAAAATGTTCAGCTCCTTCACCATTGGTATATATATATATATGCATGTACATTATTATTGAAACCCCTTGTAATTTAGTAATTGTAATTTTATTGAAATTAATATTCATTGAAGGCAATTGTGGATCCCAAGGCTTGAAGGATTTCATGAATGAAAGTAAGCTTATGGATCTTTTGAATGACTCTGACTATGTTCCTACATATGAAGACAAGGATGGTGACTGGATGCTTGTTGGTGATGTCCCTTGGGGGTAAGTGTAAACTTTTATTTTCTTTCAATACCTTAATTATAGCCTGCATTTACTCACACACATATATATATATATATATTGATATATAAAATCTTTTCCTATCTTTCAAGAGTCATAACTTAGGTTATATCTTATCTGTTTTATACTCATATTATACTGATTCGAAACTAATAAAAAGATCATATGATGCTGACCCGTTATGTTGATTTGACTTAGTGAATCATTGGTAAATTTCTTTTTATTGAGTCTCAAATCGCACTTACAAGATTCTTTTCTATTTTTTAGATTATTCTCGGATTTTTTTTAGTCACCTATACTCATTTACTCACCTTATTATTATTTGTTTAATCAGGATGTTTGTTGAATCTTGCAAGCGGTTTGCGTATAATGAAAAGCACTGAGGCTATTGGACTCGGTAAGTTTCTTTTAACAAAAGCTTTGCTTGGAGGTCTACTCTCTTTAGAGATTAAGAAAGTAAAACCTTTTTTTTATATTGTTAAATAATATTCAATTAGTTAAACACAAAGTTTATTTTCTTAATGGGATTTCAGCTCCAAGAGCCATGGAGAAATGCAAGAACAGAAGCTAAGAAGTGAGTTATAAATTTACAGCCTGCTCCATTGATCTATTGGACGCTAGTTAAGGATAGATCAAGCTCTCAGATGCATAATATATTGTTACAGTACTACTAGTGTTGTTTGTGTAATATTATGGTGTTATAATTATAATTACATGTGATGTGAGAAGATACATATGTCCTTAATACTTGGCTTATGTCTATGGTCGTTGCTTGTTTAGCATTAATGGCTTGCTTATTATTAACATTTGGTTTATAATTTGTATTTTGTATTTTTATTTGGATGTATTTAATGTTTTTATTTATGAAGATATCGATTTTTTTTGGAAGTCCATCTAATTCTTAACATTTGGTTTATAATTTCAGATTTTGTGCCAGATATCATATTGTTGGGGGATTGTTGCAGGCTTCTCAACAAGTATCATGAATTTTGGTGGGGGCATGACATTTTGATGGGACTTTAAGAGTAGTTTTTGAAATATATATATGTTAATTTAAAGATTGTTTATGGAGTTTTTGTATTCATCATGTGATACTGTTGAATTGATTAATACGATTAATCTATTATATTGCGAATTTTATATAAATGTAATTTTTTAGTTTTTTATTTCATTGAGTTGGTATATATAATATATATATATATATCTATATATATATATATATATATTTATATATATATATATATATCTATATATAATATATATATATATATATATATATATATATATATATATATATTTATATATATATATATATATATATATATATATATATATATATATATATTTTATGATTAATTTAATTACAAAAAATAGGAAATATAATTGTGAAATAATACGATTTTTAAATTTTAAAAGAAATTGACGGATATTGATACTATAGTAACAATAATTACTGACACTAAAAATCAAATATATGCGATATACTGATACTGCAGTAACAAAATTTACTGACACTATAGTATCACTAAATACTGATGATATAGTGTCAATAATTTACTGACACTAAAATAGTGTGAGAGATTACTGATACCATAGTGTCAATAATTTTCTGATACTACAGTATTAACGTTTACTGACACTAAGAATCACTGACACTAGAAACTAGTGTCAGTGATTTCTGGCTGCGGCAACACTGACACATTTATATAGTGTCAGTAAAACCCTTTACTGACACTAATTTAGTATCAGTAAAAGCCTTTTTTCTTGTAGTGTTAGTATTAGTATTATTAACACTTTCACTTTCATTTTAATAAGCACCCCAATCCAAAGAAAAACAAAAACAAAAACAAAATCCAAAAGAATAGTATTACGAAACTCGGAGAAAGGCAAAAGTGATAGATTCAATGGAGGTAGGGCTGAAGATGGGGTTTGAGGAGACAGAGCTGAGGCTAGGGTTGCCTGGGAATGGAGCTAGGAAGAGAGGCTTCGCTGAGACTGTTGATTTGAAGCTTAATCTTTCGTCTAAGGAAAGTTCTTCTGACACGGATCCGAATGAGAAGAAAGTGAAGAGATTGCAGAAGGAGAAGAATCTTCTTCCCTGTGTCGTCACTGATTCAGCCAACCCTCCGCCCAAGTAAGTCCGTAATTGCTTTTTGTTTTCTCCTCTTTAATTTCTCTTGTGAACCCAAATTATTATGGCATGATGGATTAGGGTTAGGTTAAGCAATCTTAACCTGTGTCTATATGTCAGAAGGGATAAGTTTTTTTATTGTCATCCATTTGATGTCTAGCTTGAGCTCATCTAGATCTTGAAAGTTAATAGATAGCAAATATTGAAAAATTGATATCAAAGAACCTAAAAAAATATAATTAACAACAGAAGAAGAAACACAAGTTCGCAAGTTAGCCTTTGTCTTAATATTCAACATATTGTTTTTCTTTTTTTGGGGATTAAATTAAGAGATGCACTTGAGATTCACTTTTTCACCGTTATCATATATAATTAGCTAAGAAAATAGCAATATTCTTTTGGCAAAGCTTCATGCAATTTTATGAAATTTTTTATCAGTATCAACTATCATGTAAGTTGAAACAAAGCAAAATCTTGAAAAAAACTGCTCCACAGAAACCGTCGCACACACTGACAAATTTTTTTTTTTTATGGTTGGCCAAAACTCAGGCCACATATACAGTCAGAAAATTTCTTAATTATATCCCTTTAAGCTTCATATTTAATTTTAAACTCTTTTTTTAATAACACAGCAATTTCAACTCAAATTCAATACTTAGTATACCATAAGTTTCAATGTTAGTTAAGATAAAAACTAATAATATAAAACAAGCTATGCACTTACTGTTCCCCACAACCCACATGAAAACGATTCACACCTAAAATTAATCATGTGTATAAGAAGTTAAATTAAAAACCATATATAACACCTTGTTTTATTAGCTTTATTTATTTTATTTCATTTTCCTTCCGAGAAAAAAAATTGTCCTCGAATGTTTAAATCGATAATAAATAAAGGTGAATAATTTTCAGGGCACAGGTTGTTGGTTGGCCACCAGTCCGATCGTTCCGAAAGAACATGTTAGCGGTTCAAAATCAAAATAACAGCGGCGAGGAGGAGGAGATCGACATGGCCGGCGGCGGCAACACTGCTGCATTTGTGAAGGTTAGCATGGCCGGAGCACCTTACCTTCGTAAAGTTGACTTGAGGATGTACAACACTTACCAAAAGCTCTATCATGCCTTAGGCAAAATGTTCAGCTCCTTCACCATTGGTATATATATATATATGCATGTACATTATTATTGAAACCCCTTGTAATTTAGTAATTGTAATTTTATTGAAATTAATATTCATTGAAGGCAATTGTGGATCCCAAGGCTTGAAGGATTTCATGAATGAGAGTAAGCTTATGGATCTTTTGAATGACTCTGACTATGTTCCTACATATGAAGACAAGGATGGTGACTGGATGCTTGTTGGTGATGTCCCTTGGGGGTAAGTGTAAACTTTTATTTTCTTTCAATACCTTAATTATAGCCTGCATTTACTCACACACACATATATATATATATATATATTGATATATAAAATCTTTTCCTATCTTTCAAGAGTCATAACTTAGGTTATATGTATCTGTTTTATACTCATATTATAGTATTATACTGATTCGAAACTAATAAAAAGATCATATGATGCTGACCGTTATGTTGATGTGACTTAGTGAATCATTCGTAAATTTCTTTTTATTGAGTCTCAAATCGCACTTACAAGATTCTTTTCTATTTTTTAGATTATTCTCGGATTTTTTTTAGTCACCTATACTCATTTACTCACCTTATTATTATTTGTTTAATCAGGATGTTTGTTGAATCTTGCAAGCGGTTGCGTATAATGAAAAGCACTGAGGCTATTGGACTCGGTAAGTTTCTTTTAACAAAAGTTTTGCTTGGAGGTCTACTCTCTTTCGAGATTAAGAAAGTAAAACCTTTTTTTATCTTGTTAAATAATATTCAATTAGTTAAACACAAAGTTTATTTTCTTAATGGGATTTCAGCTCCAAGAGCCATGGAGAAATGCAAGAACAGAAGCTAAGAAGTGAGTTATAAATTTACAGCCTGCTCCATTGATCTATTGGACGCTAGTTAAGGATAGATCAAGCTCTCAGATGCATAATATATTGTTACAGTACTACTAGTGTTGTTTGTGTAATATTATGGTGTTATAATTATAATTACATGTGATGTGAGAAGATACATATGTCCTTAATACTTGGCTTATGTCTATGGTCGTTGCTTGTTTAGCATTAATGGCTTGCTTATTATTAATAATTATAATAATGGACATATTTGTAGTAGTTATTGTGTATGCTTCTTGTCCTCCAATTCTTTATTCAACTTTCTTCATGGGATTCCTAATTAATAAATACTTATTTATGATCATTATTTTCTTTGGGGTGAGTGAGTGAGAATTAATTAGAAATGTTTGGATGATCTTGTTGAAGTGGAGGGAGAAAGATCATGTGCAGTTTGATGGAGCATTTACTCATGCCCATTTTTTTTTGATTAGATGATTTATTTGAGAGAAAATCAGCGAAATTTCCTTGCAAAATTTTTCTCACTTTTAAAAATTAAGTGAAGCCGTTCTTATGTTTAAAAAATCTTAAATTTTAGTTTAAAAAATTCAGAATCTTGATTAAGATTCGGGATTCCTAATCATTCGGTTTAGGATTCAGGATGATTTTTCTTCCCGTTTCAAAAAAAATCAATTAGAATTCGAGATAATTTTTTTCCCGAGTCACAATCGGAATGGAATGGGACCGATTTAAGATGGGATATCTCGATTTTCATCCTTACCTCATATTTTATGTTAAGAATCAAAATATTTATAGCAAAATCTCATATAGAGAGTTTCGCTTCATTTTAAATCATTAAGGGATTTCGTTTAATTTTGTGAAATATTTTTATTATCTTTCCCATTTATTTGAGCATACTTTAGTAGAATAAGAGAAATGGAAATTAGTGGAAGCAACGAAAACAAGTCCTGTCTGTGTGGATAATTGGGATCAGCACTATGAGTTGATTCAATGCGTGTTATTTATCTCCTTATCGTTGATCTGATGTTTAGCATAATAATTGAATAATTGAAGCTATTGAGATAAACAGTAAACATTTGACCAGTGACTGACAGTAGTCCCTTGTGTTGATTGCATTAAAAGTAGTTGCTAGCATAATTTTGTAATATATATATATTAATTATTGCTCTAATTAATCAGTAACATGCCAATATGGGCTTACAAAAATGGTTTTATTGCTCTCCATCACATTCACATACACCCACATCTTGGATCTGACATTGCTGAAATTGATGCAAACAAAGAAGCTGATGGAGAAAGATCCAATAATCTTGGCTTTACAGAGAAGATTAACATTAACGTATCTGGAAAATGATCCGAATCTTGATTACCAACGAATTGATTTGGGGAGATATTAAGGATTTACTTCACTTAATAATATATATTTAAGCTAAGCATTTATGTTAATAAGGTAATTTGATGAGTTAAAAATCCTAGTTTACCATACTATTTATAACACTCCAAATTGGAGTGTTTCCATGATTTTGATATATTTTTTAACTCATTATTACTTATCTTATCTTCCAATACCTTCCAATCAAACACAATAATATTATTAAACTGTTATTGCCAATGAAGTGTAGCCCATTAGTAACCCATGTCTCTCACCAGGTGAGAGATATGGGTTTGAGTCCCCACAAAAACAGCAGGGACTCAATTCATCTTCCATAGGTTATGGAGAGTCTGGAGGAAGATTATCTTCTATATGAGAGTAGATTTTCGAGTTGTGTCTCAGTAGACAGAGAATAAAAAGCAGTGATATAATATGTATGTATTTAGAATCTTAGTAGACAACATATTGTAATATATGTAGATTGTAATAATTCAAAAAAACCATTATTTTATCATACCATACTCCCAAACATAAAAAAATAAATTACTTTATTTGATCTCCTATTACTTTATCTTATCATACTTTAATAAATCTCATTATATCTAATCCAAACAAAGGGTACAACAACCCAAATTAGAATCCCAGACTTTTTTTTATCTGCAAGTGCTTCTGGCAAAAACAATTGATACGTACAGCTAATACTCGGAAACTGGCGTTAAACTATGAATATTTACCTTTTAGTAAGCAGTGGTATGAATGACGTGGTACCACCACCTGGCCCTAGGGATAGTTTGTTCACCGCTTAGATACCAACCCCGTTCATTAGAGCCTTTCCAAGTAACCCATCTATGTTGAGCCTTAACCTACTGCACATGCGCGACCTAATGCGATAGGCGGGCCTCTCATCCTAATTGACCAAGTTTACAACATCAGCGAGGGGAACCCAGCGAACGTTTAAAAGTAGGTTACTTAACCCGGTCCCTCCTCAAAGTGTTAGGCGGTACGCATAATGCTCTAGACGAGGCCTCTCATCATAGTTGACCAAGTTTACACACATATTAATGGTGGTTTTGAGTGGTGAACTAACTAGCCCCTGAGCCAGGGCCAAACTAGAGTTCAACTGCTTCCGACACAATTTCGATCAAGCAGTCTACATAAAATTATATGCTTTATTTTCAGCTAGGGTGTTTCCAGTCTCTAGGAACTAGAACAAATAATTGTTAGGGATGAGACCACAAATCCCACTTCAGTTTTTCAAATAGTCTAAATTTATCTGGCAAGCCATCATTTAGGCCAAGTTGGTCCCTAATGTCTCTTTATGCAGAGTACCAACAAATCTCATGTAGTCATTGGTAAATCTCTTGGCTATTGTAGCATTGACCTGATATAATGTACAAATCATTTGTATGCAAATATTTAATTATGATTTGTTGATGGGTGAATTTCGTCTCAGGGGCAGTTTCAAGATAACTCACCTGAGACAATCCTCATTCACCTTGAATTTGTTTGGTTATGGATGACCAAAAGCAAATTTGGCGAAAAACAAGAAACACACAAGAAATCGAAAAGAAAAGATTTAACGTGGTTCGGTAGAGCTTGTCCAGCCTACGTCCACGGTCACAAAGCGTGGTGGGGGGTTCTTTTATTATTAAACCGAGCTCGACTGACATGTTTTAGTGAAGGTCTAATGAAACCGAGCAGGTTGTGCTATTTCTTACAAGTAGTTCTCAAAGGGAAAATTTCGTAACCATTACAAATGTGATCAACCTTCCCTTATATACTATTCAATATACGACACTGTTCCCATATCTTTGTGACGCCAGTCCTGCAGGTCTGCGGATTTCCGGCAATTTGACAGGTTCCCTTCCCCAAACTGTCATCGCCGAAAGTGAGACCTACCCTCTGAATTCCTGTCACATCACGCAGTAAAAGTACATTGTTAGACATTTTCATTAATGATGACAACCTGTTGAATTTCGAATGTGAGAGATTTGGAGGGAAAATCTAGCTATTCCAATCCCACATCGGTCCTCAAGAGGTCGGTCATAACGGACAGAACTGCCTTTGCCACTTCCGACCCGATCCACAATATTCGAGCTATCTATCCCGATCCCGGGAGAGAGTGGAAATGAACCGAGCTACCAGGCTATTGTGGTCGGTCTCGGCTCATTCGTTGCCGGTCTTGAAGAACTGAATCATGCTATGTCCTATGGATGAGTGGAACTTCCCTCTTTGCCCTTACCGAACTGTTCAAAAACCTTAGCCGCAGAAATCCCCATCAACATCTGTCCCATAGTTCTCGGTTCCAACGAGTGTACGAGTTGATGCCGGGAACTATACAAATCAGAAGTGTGTTGATCGACTACAAGGTGGCTAATTCTTCGAAATTGTACAAAAAAGACTGCCATTGTGCCAACGCTGGTCATCCTCAATGCTTCGTATGGTCTGTCCTCAAGCCAGTGTCAGACACTCGGTGGGACGTAACCCGACCCCGAGGTTGGAGAGACTTAGACTCGGCGGAGCGAATCCAGCCCCGAGCAGATGGAAAAACTTAGACTCGGAGGAACGAATCCAGCCCCGAGCAGGTGGTATAATACAGACTCGGCGGAATGAATCCAGTTCCGAGATGGTGGTACATAACAGACTCGGCGGAACGAATCCAGCCCCGAGTTGGTGGAACATAACAGACTCGGCGGAACGAATCCAGCCCCGAGCTGGTGGAACGTAACAGACTCGGCGGAACGAATCCCGCCTCGAGCTGGTGGTACAATACAGACTCGGTGGAACGAATCCAGCCCCGAGCTGGTGGAACATAACCGACTCGGCGGAATGAATCCAGCCCCGAGCTAGTGGAACATAACAGACTCCGCGGAACGAATCCAGCCCCGAGCTGGTGGAACATAACAGACTCGGCAGAACGAATTCAGCCCCAAGCTGGTGAAACATAACAGACTCGGCGGAACGAATCCAACCCCGAGCTGGTGGAGTATTTGAGACTTATACGAGGGAATATTTTCAACCTCTGAGGCTCTGCGGATCCTGACGCGGGCGTCCCCTTGCCAGACCAGCGAAAAACAAAAATTGGAACAAAGTAAAGTTAACAAAAGGTGAAGGTGACTTAGCACATACCCTATGAAAAAATTCAAGAAGTAAAAATAACAACTCGGGTGCTCCGAAGCAGTGTCCTGACCGAGGCCTCCAAAACACAATTCTGAACCTTACAATTCAATGTCCCGACTAACCAGGCTACGGATACACCGATCCGGGGTGGTCAGGTAAATCCCCACGGGGGAGGAAGACACCCTGTGTGTGCCCTCCCTGGGTGGTTCTCAATGGGACTCACCAGCCGACTCGCAGAGGAAGAAACCTCCATGGGTTCGGTTTACCTGAGACTCCTGTAATCAAGGGGACCATTCGGCCAAGCCCAAGCCAGGTGGTCTGATGGTACACAACGAGACTCACCAGCTGACTCGCAGGGGAAGAAATCTCCCTGGGTCCGGTTTACCCGGGAGCATGATGGTCATGGAGGCAATTAAGCCATCCCCATGCCATACTCTTTGAAAGTCTTCAAAGGGGTTCACCAGCCGACCTGCAGGGGGAGAAACGTCCATGGGTCCGGTTTACCCGAGCTATTCCTCAAAAATGCTAGCCATGAGGTAGTAACGCTCCGTCCTCGGGGGTTTGATAATGACACCCGGTAGTGGCGTTCCACGAGGGGTTCGCGCGTTTTCCGCATGCGCTACATCCCTTGATGCGTTCTGGATCCTCAAAAGTGAAATGAACCAGGTCGGAACACTTCCACCCGGGGGTTTGATAGTGACACCTGGGAGTGGCGTGCCACGGGCTTAGTGTCCTTCCCAGATACCGATCACGAAGTGTACTATGGCTAGACACTTCTCGCTCCCCTATCCCATATCTCATACATTCTCCCTTCTTAGAGTGTGGGCTATTACCTGATGACTCCAGCGTTTGTCTCTCTTCTTCTTCCCCCAACATTAATTCCGTTGGCGGGGCTCTCGCTATCACCACTGACCTCACCCTTTGTGGCTCCTTCCTCCCGGATTCATTGTCACCGCTCAAGTCTACCACTCTTTTCCCTTCCGCTATCTCATTTCTCCTCCGACTTGGACCAGCCTCCAACCTCTCATTATTTGCTTTTTCCAGCCTTTCCAGCTTCTCCAACATAGCCTTCATGAGTGTCTGGTTCTCCTCCATATCATTTCTCATGCTCTCCTCCATTTTTCCCATTCACTCCGTTGTTGAACTCACCGATGACCTATGGTTCCCATCTTCCGCCATCGTCTTACTACGCAAGCTGTTTTTTGCTCTTTCCCCACAGACGGCGCCAACTGTTGACAAGTGATTTTCATCCCAGGGTCAGTTTCGAGATAACTCACCCGAGACAATCCTTATTCAACCTTGAATTTGTTTGGTTATGGATGACCAAAAACAAATTTGGCGAAAAACAAGAATCACACAAGAAATTGAAAAGAAAAGATTTAACGTGGTTCGGTGGAGCTTGTCCAGCCTACGTCCACGGTCACAAAGCGGGGTAAAGGGTTCTTTTATTACTAAACCGAGCTCGACTGACCTGTTTTAGTGAAGGTCTAATGAAACGAGCAGGTTGTGCTATTTCTTACAATTAGTTCTCAAATGGAAAATTTCGTAACCATTACAAATGTGATCAACCTTCCCTTATATACTACTCAATATACGGCACTGTTCCCATATCTTTGTGACGCCAGTCCTGCAGGTCTGCGAATTTCCGGCAATTTGACAGGTTCCCTTCCCCAAACTGCCATCGCCGAAAGTGAGACCTACCCTCTGAATTCTTGTCACATCATGCAGTAAAAGTACATTGTCAGTCATTTTCATTAATGATGACAGCCTGTTGAATTTCGAATGTGAGAGTTTTGGAGGGAAAATCTAGTTATTCCAATCTCACGTCGGTCCTCAAGAGGTCGGTCAGATAACGGAAACAATTGCCTCTGCCACTTCCGACCTTATCCACAATATTCGAGCTATCTATCCCGATCCCGGGAGAGAGTGGAAATAAACCGAGCTACCGGGCTATTGTGGTCGGTCTCGACTCATTCGTTGCCGGTCTTGAAGAACTGAATCATGCTATATCCTCTAGATGAGTGGAACTTCCCTCTTTGCCCCTACCGAACTGTTCAGAAACCTTAGCCACAGAAATCCCCATCAACATGATTAAAAGTAGAAAATTGGAAGCATAAAGGTCAATGCAAAAGAATTCTGCTTGGTTATGTTTCACTCATTTTTACCATGATTTTTCATAGAGATGATATTTCCAAAGTTCAAACTCGTGACTACACAAATTACAAGTTAGCACTTGACCTTAGTTAGACATGGCCTTCTTATGACTAAAAGGACACACCAATAAAATAAGAAATAAGAAATGTTTTTTCCCTTCGTTTAGCATTAACTTTGGTTTGGCAGTAAGTATCTACAAAAGAGTTTCATATAATCTTGTAATGCTCTGATGGTATCACCAATTCATCATCAGAATTCAATATACTTGATCACTAACTCTGTATTTTTCTTTGACCTTCATAATAAGCACTAGGTTGGGAAAATCATCATACTCTATCTGCAGGAATAATAAGTGCTACATTTAATTATCTAGCATGAGAGTTGAAGGAACAATAAATCTCAAAATGAACTTGCTTCAAATAAAAGCTTACCTGTCATTTAGCAACATCATGGGCGAAAGCTACCTGTTTCGATGCAGCTTTAGTTCACAGAAACTTTCTCAACTGTCTGCATGAATATTTGAAGAATTGTGGGGGATTATTGTAAATTCTTCAAATATTATCGGTTCAGATGGAAGAGGGACATGTCTTTTGGATGGTACCCTATATTGACATGTCCTCCGATGAGTATAACATGCTTCTAGGCTCCAAGGGATGCATGAGAGGGGTATAACCCTTTGGAGGGTTTCACCCCAACCCAAAGGGTGCCCTTAAGGCACCCTTCCATGCCTTTATAAGGAGGCATCCATTTTCATTCTCTACATCTGAAATCAATCCGAAAGTTACAGTAGTGAGAAGTCTCATTTCATTGTTTGAGTCAGAGAAAGTTCCACCATATTCCAAGTTCAAACACTTGTTAATGAGTGCCCATTGAACAAGAAGTATCCAAGGAATCATGGAAGAACGTTAGCCACATTGCATCCGTAGAGCACCGTGACGGAGCCTAATAAGTTCTTAAGGACAGAGATATATCGACTAGGATCCGGTTTTAATTTTTCCAGGTTCTTTTCATTATATTTCAAGTTTTAGGGTTTTACATAGTTTGGTTGGATTTTCTGGTTTTGATCTGTTTGGTTGCATGTTAATTTACCGTTTAATGACACTATTTCAACAACACTTACATAATCTACTTTGATGGCAACCTTATCTCATGGTCATCTAAAAAGCAATGATTTGTTGCTCGCTCTTCAACTGAAGCTAAATTTCGAGCCACTGTTGTCACTGTTTCAGAACTCTGCTGGCTCCATAATCTCCTTTCAGAGCTTCACACTCACATATCCGAACCCAGATTACTATGTGATAATCTTAGTGCAACATTTGTCTGTATTGATCCCATCTATCACTCGAAGATAAAACACGTCGAGTTGGATTTTTATTTTATCCGAGATAAAATTACACAAAGCTTACTTTCCACCTCACACATGCCTACATAACGAAATCTTGTTGATGCTCTCACAAAGCCACTCACATGTGGCCTATTCCTTGCTGCTCTATCCAATCTCGGCGTCCAGGATAAAACGTCTCTTTTAAGGGGGCGTGATAGCAATCCAGTCTCTAGATAACACCGAATTCTTATCTCATATATATCACCCACTCATACTTATCATCTTTTGTAATCTTGATAGGCATTATCATATTCCGCAATACTTATAACCTTATTTATTAATAATATCATCTTTTCACCTTTCCTATACACACAACCTTATTGCAAATTATAGAACTAACTGAAACTGTATATTTTCTTGCTCTAGCCCGATCCACTATAAGAAAAATGATTTTAAGTCCAAAAATTTAATTTCACCAAGTAAATCGTCGCTAAATATATAATTTAGGGTCGAAGTAAAGCTGTGTGTTGCCAATTGTCTTGGTTTATACCAACGGTAGAACATTTCAATACTATGGGTCACTGGTTTGCCAAGTAAATCCGATTGTCATTCACTTTGAAAGGTTCAAGGCGAAAGCTACCTGTTTCGATACAGCTTTAGTTCACAGAAACTTTCTCAACTGTCTGCATGAATATTTGAAGAATTATAGGGGATTGTTGTAAATTCTTCAAATATTATCGGTTCAGATGGAAGAGGGACATGTCTTTTGGATGGTACCATATTGACATGTCCTCCGATGAGTATAACATGCTTCTAGGCTCCAAAGGATGCATGAGAGGGGTATAACCCTTTGAATGGTTGCACCCCAACCCAAAGGGTGCCCTTAAGGCACCCTTCCATGCCTTATAAGGAGGCATCCATGTTCATTCTCTACATCTGAAATCAATCCGAAAGTTACAGTAGTGAGAAGTCTCATTTCATTGTTTGAGTCAGAGAAGTTCCACTATATTCCAAGTTCAAACACTTGTTAATGAGTGCCCATTGAACAAGAAGTATCCAAGGAATCATGGAAGAATGTTAGCCACATTGCATCCGTAGAGCACCGTGACGGAGGCTAATAAGTTCTTAAGGACAGAGATATCTCGACTAGGATCCGGTTTTAATTTTTCCAGGTTCTTTTCATTATATTTCAAGTTTTAGGGTTTTGCATAGTTTGGTTTGATTTTCTGGTTTTGATCTGTTTGGTTGCATGTTAATTTTCCATTTAATGACACTATTTCAACAACAATCTTAAGAACTTATCATTTTAGTATTGTTAGATAGTAATTCGCATGCTTAGATAAGAAAATTTTATGAAAAATATAGTTTGTGAATGAAAAATACGTAAGGGCGTTCGAACGCCCGACGAACGCAAATGCTAAAATCTGAATTTTCGTAAGAACGTTTGAACGCGCATTCAAACGCAACTCGAACGCAAGCATTCTGCCTTAGAACGTTCGAATGCGTCTAAACGCAACACAAACGTAAACTCTCTGGAATATTTCATTCGAACGCATTCTCAAACGCTACACGAACGTGAACTCTCTGGAATACTGCGTTCGAATGCGTTTACGAACGCTACACGAACGTACACACACTGGATGTTCGAACGTAGATACGAATGCGACACTAACAAAATCTGTCCTGGAATTTTTTTTAAAATTGATATTAACTTAGTAAATCATATACCGTATCATAATAATCTTGGTAATATAGATTCAAGCTAATATTAAGGTATTCAATTATCACAAGCATACACATAGTGATAAAGTTGAAAATTAATTGCGTGATGCATACTTGGTTGAGAATTAAAGTGTAATCATACACAAGTAATTCCATCCAATCTTGATTGACACATACACATATATCTACACATATCGAATATTGTATTGTAAAATTAAAAGTGTAATACTAAGTTTTGAATTGCTAAGATATTCTATTGAGGAAGTGTTTAAATGATATTCTGTCAAAAATGTGATAAGAGCCTAAGTGGTTACTCCGAACCCCCCTCGTCCTCTGAGAATATTCCTTTATTTACTTTTCATAAGAAACTTTAGTCGAAATTCAAGGACTTGTGTTTATTGGTACTACCGTCTAATAGAACAACAAGTGGATACTTTGTATATCACTTGAACAAGATCATTTGTTGATCATTGTGCAATCTGTCTTTTGTAGACTTATTGACCTCTATTGGTTTTTCCAGTTACACATGGCTAGCTGAAACATCACAGTACCGGTCTCTCATGGGGAAAAGCCGGAAAAGTTTGGTGGGGGCAAACTTTAAACAGTGGCAGAGCAAAATATTGTTCTACCTGACAACTCTCCAATTGGCTAAGTACCTCAAAGATCCTCCGGATCCTGTGGAGGGTGAATCGGCTACAGCCAAGCAACTGCGAGAAGAGACATGGTCGTCTGACGACTTCTTGTGCAAGAAATACCTTTTGGGTGGACTTGACAATATCATGTACAATATGTACCAAGGCATGAATTCTGCGAAGATTCTCTGGGAATCTCTCAAGAAGAAATATAAAACAGAGGATGCCGGGCAAAAGAAATTTATCGTGGGTAGGTTCATGGACTACAAAATGGTACATTCAAGAATGGTAATGTCTCAGTTGGGTGAACTACAATTGATCATTCATGAAATATTGGATGAAGGGATGAAACTCTGTGAGACGTTTCAAGTTGCCACTATTATTGAAAAGTTTCCTCCATTATGGAAGGACTTCAGGAGCTATCTGAAACACAAAAAGAAGCAGATGAGCCTTGAAGACCTTGGAGTTCGATTGAGGGTCGAAGATGACACCAAGAATTCCGAGAAGGTCAGCTACAAGACTATGGAGTCTAAGGCCAACATCGTCGAAGGTGTAAAGGGTAGCAAGAAGAGAAAGAACAGTGAAGCTGATTCTTCCCAAGCCAATAAGAAGTTCAAGGGGAAGTGCTACAACTGTGGAAATAACGGTCATATGGCAAAGGACTGCAGAAACAAGAAGTCTCAGGACAAGGGCAAGAAAAAGAAAAATGAGGCCCATGTCACTGAAGATGAGCAGCTGACTGAAGAGATCTCAGAGATGAACCTATCAGCAGTGGTAACTGAAGCCAATTTGGTTGGGAATCCGAGAGAATGATGGGTAGACACTGTGGCTACTCATCATATCTGTGCTGACAGCAAGATGTTTTCCTCGTATCAGAAGGTCGATGGCGACGATCATCTGACAATGGGAAACTCGTCTACCTCCAGAGTGGTTGGACAAGGCACAATGGTTCCGAAGATGACATCCGGAAAGAAGCTTACATTGAAGAATGTATTGCATGTTCCAGATATTCGG
Source organism: Zanthoxylum bungeanum (assembly GCA_019454045.1). NCBI lineage: Eukaryota > Viridiplantae > Streptophyta > Magnoliopsida > Sapindales > Rutaceae > Zanthoxylum > Zanthoxylum bungeanum. The sequence continues at coordinate 27,524 of SKCR01040142.1, read as the reverse complement.
AAGAACTTGGTCGCGGGCTCTCTTATTAGCAAGGCTGGTTTTAAGCTTGTATTTGTTTCTGATAAATTTGTACTGACAAAAAATGATGTGTATGTAGGAAAATGATACCTCACTGATGGCCTTTTCAAATTCAATGTAATGACTGTCGATCGACACAGTGCTATTAATAAAGCTACAACTTCCGCTTATATTATTGAGTCACAAAATGTATGGCATGTGAGGTTAGTACATGTTAATTATGATACAATGCGCAAATTAATTAACATGGACCTTGTACTTAAATTTGCAATTGATAGCCAACATAAGTGTGAGGCATTTGTTGAAGCAAAAATACATAGAACATCATTTCATTCCATAGAACGAAGTTCTGAACCCTTGGAACTTGTACACACTGATGTGTGTGATATGAATATTGTGCAAACAAGAGGCGGTAAAAAGTACTTTGTCACTTTTATCGATGATAACACAAGATTATGTTATGTGTATTTGCTGAGGAGCAAAGATGAAGCTATTGAGAGCTTTGTACACTATAATAACGAAGTTGAAAATCAACTTGGCAAGAAAATCAAGAGAATCAGGAGCGATAGATGTGGTGAATTTGTGTCACCATTTGGTGAATATTGTTCCAATCATGGAATTATTCATGAGACTACTGCTTCTTATTCGCCTAAAAAAAACGGGATTGCTGAGCGCAAAAACCGAACGTTGAAGGAAATGATGAACGTCATATTGACAAGTTCTGGTTTGCCTCAGAACTTGTGGGGGGAAGCCTTGCTTTCCGCGAACTACGTTCTGAACAAGCTTTCTCACAGAAAATTGAACAAGACACCATATGAGTTGTGGAAATGTCACGTACATTCCTAAAAATACTTAAAAGTGTGGGGGTGTCTTGCCAAAGTAATGGTTCATAAACCTAAGAAGGTTATAATATGACCCAAAACTGTTGATTGTATATTCATTGGATATGCTCGCAACAGTAGTGCGTATCGATTTTTGGTGCACAAGTCTGAGATTCTTGACATCAATTCAAATATGATAATTGAGTCAAGGAATGCGATATTTTTTAAAGAGACATTTCCTTGTAAGGAAAGACAAAGAACAGAGTCTCTCAAAAGAACTTTCGATACTGTCAAAAACAGTGATCAGGTTGACCAAGAGTCAGATCAACGTGCAAACGTTGAGACAATGGAACCTAAACGTAGCAAAAGAGCTAGAACGTCTAAGTCGATTGGTCCCGATTTTCTGACATACCTGTTAGAAAATGAGCATCAAAGCTATAAAGAAGCAATGTCTTCCCCAGAGGCACCTTTGTGGAAAGAGGCTATCAACAGTGAGATTGATTCAATCCTATAAAACCATACTTGGGAGTTGGTTGATCTTCCTCCAGGTTGTAAGCCACTGGGCTATAAATGGATATTCAAACGGAAGATGAAATCGGATGGATCAATAGATAAGTACAAGGCAAGGCTTGTCATAAAAGGTTATAGACAAAAAGAAGGCCTTGATTACTTTGACACCTATTCACCAGTGACTCGTATCACATCGATAAGAATGCTCATAGCCATAGCAGCTATATTTGGTCTTGAAATTCATCAAATGGATGTAAAGACGACATTATTGAATGGTGAATTGGATGAGGAGATTTACATGGAACAACCAGAAGGTTTTAATGTTCCTATACAAGAACAAAAAGTGTGCAAACTTGTAAAATCCTTGTACGGATTAAAACAAGCGCCTAAACAATGGCATGAGAAATTTGACTAAGAGAAGTTGTCAAGTGGGTTCAAAACCAATGAGTGTGATAAGTGTATGTACACCAAAACAACTCAAAAAAGATATGTCATTGTGTGTCTCTATGTAGACGATATGCTGATAATTGGCAGTAATCATGAAATGATTCAGTCTACCAAGAGAGTGTTATCCAGCAGATTTGATATGAAAGATTTAGGAGTAGCTGATGTGATCCTAAGAATTAAGATTTCTAGGACATCAGACATATGTATATTATCTCAGACTCATTATATTGAGAAGATACTTGAGAAATATAATAAAGGGGATCTAAATGTGGCTAGAACTCCTGTAGACCTAACTCTTCATCTATCAAAGAATACTGGCTCAAGCGTATCACAATTAGAGTATTCGAGAATCATCGGAAGTCTGATGTATCTCACGAATTGCACACGACCTGATATCGCTCAAGCTGTGAACAGGCTTAACAGATATACGAGTAATCCATGACATAACTACTGGAAAGCCATAGTAAGAGTTTTGAGGTATCTGAGAGAAACTTCAAAATATAGGCTACATTATGAGAGATATCATGTTGTTCTAGAGGGATACAGCGATGCTAACTGGATATTTGATACAGTGGATTCCAAATCTACGAGTGGATTTATATTCACACTTGGTAGTGCAGTCGTGTCATGGAAATCCTCGAGGAAAACATGCATTGCCCGGTCTACTGTGGAATCAGAGTTCATAGCATTAGACAAAACAGCAGAAGAAACGGAACGACTTCGAAATTTCCTGGAGGATATTCCTAGTTGGCCCAAACTGGTGCCAGCGATAAGCATATATTGTGATAGCCAATCGGCTATAGGGAGAGCCCAAAATACAATATATAATGGTAAGTCTCGACACATACGTCGTAGACATAATATCATACGTCAACTGCTCTCAAGTGGCATAATATCGATCAATTATGTTAAGTCGAAGGAAAACCTAGTGGATCCACTTACTAAAGGTTTACCTAGAGAGCAAGTTGAGAAGTCATCGAGGGGAATGGGCTTGAAGCCTATAAATTAAGAATTGTCACTGTGGAAACCCAACCTGGCTGACTAGAGATCCCAAGATCTAGGTTCAAAATGGACAACTGAAACTTTGTGCAATTCAAAACAAGCACTGAAGAGTTTTGTACTCTTTCCCATTCCGATAATGACGCCGAGTGCTGTCTATCAAGGTTAAGATAAACTAAGGCTTTTAATGATCACTATATTAGGAGATGAGTACTAATGTGGGAAAAGACAGATTACCTCTTCATAGTAGATCACCTATTTCAAGTAAGAAGTAAGACCGCTTCCATAGGATTTTACAGGCTGATTTCCCTAAAGTGCTTGATGAATCCAGGACCGTTGTTCATGGCCGAAATGAACACAACTGTGGAACGGGAAATGGTCGAAGTAAAGCTGTGTGTTGCCAATTGCCTTGGTTTATACCAACGGCAGAACATTTCAATACTATGGGTCACTGGTTTGCCAAGTAAATCCGATTGTCATTCACTTTGAAAGGTTTAAGGCGAAAGCTACCTGTTTCGATACAGCTTTAGTTCACAGAAACTTTCTCAACTGTCTGCATGAATATTTGAAGAATTGTGGGGGATTGTTGTAAATTCTTCAAATATTATCGGTTCAGATGGAAGAGGGACATGTCTTTTGGATGGTACCATATATTGACATGTCCTCCGATGAGTATAACATGCTTCTAGGCTCCAAAGGATGCATGAGAGGGGTATAACCCTTTGAATGGTTGCACCCCAACCCAAAGGGTGCCCTTAAGGCACCCTTCCATGCCTTTATAAGGAGGCATCCATGTTCATTCTCTACATCTGAAATCAATCCGAAAGTTACAGTAGTGAGAAGTCTCATTTCATTGTTTGAGTCAGAGAAAGTTCCACTATATTCCAAGTTCAAACACTTGTTAATGAGTGCCCATTGAACAAGAAGTATCCAAGGAATCATGGAAGAACGTTAGCCACATTGCATCCGTAGAGCACCGTGACGGAGCCTAATAAGTTCTTAAGGACATAGATATATCGACTAGGATCCGGTTTTAATTTTTCTAGGTTCTTTTCATTATATTTCAAGTTTTAGGGTTTTACATAGTTTGGTTGGATTTTCTGGTTTTGATCTGTTTGGTTGCATGTTAATTTACCGTTTAATGACACTATTTCAACAACACTTACACAATCTACTTTGATGGCAACCTTATCTCATGGTCATCTAAAAAGCAATGATTTGTTGCTCGCTCTTCAATTGAAGCTAAATTTCGAGCCACTGTTGTCACTGTTTCAGAACTCTGCTGGCTCCATAATCTCATTTCAGAGCTTCACACTCACATATCCGAACCCAGATTACTATGTGATAATCTTAGTGCAACATTTGTCTGTATTGATCCCATCTATCACTCGAAGATAAAACACGTCGAGTTGGATTTTTATTTTATCCGAGATAAAATTACACAAAGCTTAATTTCCACCTCACACATGCCTACATAACGACATCTTGTTGATGCTCTCACAAAGCCACTCACATGTGGCCTATTCCTTGCTGCTCTATCCAATCTCGGCGTCCAGGATAAAACGTCTCTTTTAAGGGGGCGTGATAGCAATCCAGTCTCTAGATAACACCGAATTCTTATCTCATATATATCACCCACTCATACTTATCATCTTTTGTAATCTTGATAGGCATTATCATATTCCGCAATACTTATAACCTTATTTATTAATAATATCATCTTTTCACCTTTCCTATACACACAACCTTATTGCAAATTATAGAACTAACTGAAACTGTATATTTTCTTGCTCTAGCCCGATCCACTATAAGAAAAATGATTTTAAGTCCAAAAATTTAATTTCACCAAGTAAATCGTCGCTAAATATATAATTTAGGGTCGACAGGAAAGTCGGCGCTAAAATTATAACATTTAGCATCGCTAACGTACTTTTGACGCAAAGAAAGAATTAAAGTTTTAGCGTCGACTACTAAATATTGGCGTCAAATATGAAGAATCATAAAAAAATAGCGTCGAATTTAGTTAGCGTTGCTGTATGTTCATATTTTAGTGCCACCCATTGAATTGGCGACGCTAAATATATTACAAATATTTTGAGTAACAATAATAATAACAACAATAACAATAACAATAACAACTTATTAATAATATATTAACTATAAATAATAAACATAATAATAATAATAATAATAATAATAATAATAATAATAATAATTAATAATATATAGGTGCATTATATGCGAGCACTCTATCTATTATTCTTTACATCTTATAACAATAAATAGATTATAGTCTGGTGGTAACTATGCTACACCTTGAATTCTTGACTTCAAGAGTTCAAGTCACACTAATTACATGAATTTGTAGAACTATAAATATGAATTGTGTGAGCTTAGGCTAGGCTCACTGATTCTTCAGATCGAAAGTCCAGGAAGCTGAATCATCTAGGAAAAGATGCAGACTGTTAATTTCCAAGAAGTTACAAGTAGCTAAATAACAAGTGTATGAGCCTCACCTCCCCTTCTTGTAGGGGTGGGCGCGGTTCGGTTTGGTTCGATTTTTGCTAAAAATCGAACCAAATCATATTTTACGGTTCGAATTTTTTACCTCTCAAACCAAATCATTAAATAACGGTTTGGTTCGGATTGAAAATTTTTTAAACTAGCGGTTTACAAATTGGTTCGGTTCGGTTTACAGATTATTATATTTAAAACAAATTTTCATCCACTTAAGTGAAGAAAAAAAAAGAAAAAAACTAGTCTATCCAACAAATAGTATGAAGTGATAGAGTGTAAGTTGTGACTCCAGGGAACACATGCACTCCATTAAGGATTGAAAAATGAGGCACAATTAATTCTTGTATTTTTTAAAAATTGTCTTGAATAATGATGCTACCATCATTCTAATTAAGAGACAAATCCAACATCTTACTTTCAAGAATAATGATGCTACCATAAAACAAAAAATTTAAGAATAAAATTATTAACAAATAAATTGAAGAATAAAAGTATTAACAAATAAATATATTAACAAAAAATTTAAGAATAAAAATATTAACATACTAATAAAAAGAAAACATAGAATTAAAAGAAAAATAAATTTTTTTTATAAAAATATATAATTTTTTTAATTATAACGGTTCGGTTCGGTTTAACAGGTGCGGTTCGGATTAGCTCCTGAACCGAACCGTAAATCGTTTGGGGTGGGCCAATCCGAACCGCAAACCGAACCGTTAGAAAAAAAACCATAAATTCGGTCCGGTTTGATTCGGTTTGCGGTTTGGTTCGGTTCGGTCGGTTTTTTTGCCCACCCCTACCTTCTTGCACGTGCTTCTGTTGGAACCTATTCATAGGAATAACCGTAGCAACATTTGGAGGCTTAACCTGAGAATCAAATGAAGAAGCTTTTTGAGGTCGTATCTTGTTAATACATTGCACTACTTTAGATTTTAGTGTGCTCTTTCCAGCACCGGAGGGCCAGCCAAACCCACAATATGCCTTCGTAGTTATGCAGGTATACAGTTTCATTTTGAGCTGAGTAACTGAACATTAAGAGCATAAGACTATTTCTGCTTTGAGAATTAATTTATATATAAACTCTTGATGGTGATTTTTGTGACCAAGTACTTTGAACAGCACAGCAAAGGCAGAATGGGATTTTCTTCTTTTGGAGAGGATGAATACTTTGAGGGTATTGACTAGGGGTGGGCGCGGTTCGGTTTGGTTCGGTTTTTGCTAAAAACCGAACCAAACCATATTTTACGGTTCAGATTTTTTACCTTTCAAACCAAACCATTAAATAACGGATTGGTTCGGATTGAAAATTTTTTAAACCAGCGGTTTACGGATTGGTTCGGTTCGGTTTACAGATTATTATATTTAAAACAAATTTTCATCCACTTAAGTGAAGACAAAAAAAAAAAATAGTCTATCAAACAAATAGTATGAAGTGCTAGGGTGTAAGCTGTGACTCCAGGGAACACATGCACTCCATAAAGGATTGAAAAATGAGGCACAATTAATTATTGTATTTTTTAAAAATTACCTCGAATAATGATGTTACAATCATTCTAATTAAGAGACAAATTCAACATCTTACTTTCAAGAATAATGATACTACCATAAAACAAAAAAATTAAGAATAAAAGTATTAACAAATAAATTGAAGAATAAAAGTATTAACAAATAAATATATTAACAAAAAATTTAAGAATAAAAGTATTAACATACTAATAAAAAGAAAACATAGAAAAAAATTAAAAGAAAAATACAAATTTTTTTATAAAAATATATAAAATTTTTAATTATAACGGTTCGGTTCGGTTTAACAGGTGCGGTTCGGATTAGCTCCTGAACCAAACCGTAAACCGTTTGGGGTGAGCCAATCCGAACCGCAAACCGAAACGTTAGAAAAAAAAACCGTAAATTCGGTTCGGTCTGGTTCGGTTTGCGGTTTGGTTTGGTTCGGTCGGTTTTTTTGTCCACCCCTAGTATTGACCGTTCCTTGACCAGACATAATACACAGACCTGGTCTCCTGGATTTGACTGACCTGATGACATATCCTGGTGCAGATATCAGAGACCGAAGACATCAGAACCAACCCCGACCACTATAGCCCGGAAGATCGGGTCAGTCTTATCTTTTCTCCCCAATCAGAAGAATGATCTCGGATATTATGGATCTGGTCGGACATAGTTGGATTAGATCGGCACAAGAGTTTTCCGTCCTCGAGAAGTCCGACGTGTAACCGGGACAGTTTGGACATTTCCTCATGACACATGCCACCGCGTGAAATGATCTTTACAGGTTGTCTTCATAATTTTTGTGTGTGACGGTACCCAAAACATAGTGATTTAATGAAGAGTCATATGACAGGCTTGCTTTCGGCGGGGCAGTTGGGACAGAGAGCCCATCAGTAGCAAGAAATCCACGTGGCTGACGTCATAAAGATATGGGAACAATATTACATTTTCTTAGTATATAAAGGGAGGGTAAACGCACTTGTGAGGGTTAACAAAATTTTACTCAAGCACTACTTGTAAGAAAACACTAAGCAAACAGCTTGGTATCACGCGACCACCCTTTAGAAGAGGTCGCCTGAGCTCGATTCAGTTATAAAACCACAATTCTACTTTATTCCATTGGGCGTAGGTTGGATCTAATGAAGTTGGTGCTTGGAGTGCCAATCCGATTTGTTCATTTTATTATTTATTAATAAAATAACTACATTTTTCATTTCATACTTAATAATGGTATTGTCATTATGCGTATTAAATTGATGTATAAATATGCTAAGAATGACATCGACCTTAGAATAATCTTGATACTTGGTGTAAACTATTCTTAAAGTAAATATTCCTAGTCGTTGGTTTTGGAATACGGTCGAATTCCTATAACCTATAAGACTAGCACATGTCGTATATTGGAATTGGAGTTGGTTTAACGCGATGTACCATGAGTTTTGGAAACTCATATAGACATGTGGGTATTCGTTGGAGCGAATACTGAATGACTCATAAGTGATTCCTAATAGTTGGAAGTACACACCACCGTCAATTGGAAACTCCTCGAGTCGAGTAGCATATGTAATTCTTTGACTATAGGATAACATTGATTTTGTGTGAGATCCTCTACACTTAGATGCCATGTATGTCAGAAACCTTTCATGGTATGGCCTCTAGATGTTCGTTGGGTGTGGACCGATGCACTCAGTAATCAAGTGCGAAGCAAGATAGGATCCGTCGGCCCATATGTGTACCATAAGGGGTTTAGGTATCCATGTGAGTTAAGTCACGATTCTTAAAGACTTTGGCCAAAACCGATCACCTAGGGTGGATCGCATCAGTTGTAAAGAATCGTGGACATGTCGACATGAGATGTGCGCCTTGGAAACTTGACGGTATATTCTATGTTTCCTAAGCACAACTCGGATAGCCTACGACGAATGGATTGTTAAAAATTTATGATGACCTCGACTTGTATAGATCAAAAAGGTTGTTCGTGTTCTTCACGAATTCGGAGGTGGCCGAATTGCGTACATATTAGCTAGGCTTATATGACGAATGTGTCTGAACTTAGAAAGTCTCAATATGAAGTGTACTCGTTGAGCACTTGGGTAGCCAATTAATTTTTGATAAAAGATAATATTCGATATTATAATTATCAACTAAGATAATCAAATGTTATTGGATAACATTGATTATTTACTTTGACCTAATTGAATTAATTGGATTAATTCAATAATTACACAATGGCTTAATTATAAAATCATAATTATCTCTATCATTTGAGGATATTATGGTAATTGTAAGTATGTAATAATATGTGGTTTTGGCTTGATCTAATTGGATTGAATCAATGTGGAAAACATTTAACTAATCCATTTCCTAATCCTTGACTTGATTTAATTGGATTAAATCTAAGTGGGAGACAATGGAGATTAGTCACACCTAATTATACATATTTGGACAAATTAGATTAAGCCCACTTAAAAGTTGAATACAACTTTTATTAATTAAAAATTGCCTAAGTTTTGCTATAAATAGCAAGCTTTAGGAATGTTTTAATTACAAGTTCAAATACAAGCATAAGAAAATTCTTGAGAGATTAGCCTAAGTTAGAGAAGTGTTTAGAGAAGCTTGTGAGGTCTCTAAAACATTTCATCTAGGAGAAATTAAGATTGGATCTTGAAGTGAAGCTTGGAAGCATTGGAAACAAGATTAGATCTTGAAGTCAAGCTTGCACACTTTGGAGGTTCTCCAACAATTTCAACAAATGAGAAGTAGATTGGATCTTGCATCAAGCTTACTAGGTAATGTTTGATCTTATCCTAAGCTATGTTTATTTGTGTATTAGATGCATGATCACATAACTTAATTTTGAATAAGGCTAATCAATTGTGTTATGATACTTTAGAAGTATAACCACAACATGCTTGTAATTAGGTCAAAGATGTTCATGTTGGACATGGAATAATTAATTAGAGTTTGGAACTCTAGATTAAAGCTTAGAGCTATGGCTACCATTCTAGATTCACTTGACCACCTTTAGGTGGACTAGAATTTTTCACGAGACTTTTCTAATTGGGATTCTAAAATGGTTTGTGAATTGGATTCAAAATTTACGCAAATGCGTATTTAAAATAAATTTATATTTTTGGAAAAATATTTGATATTTTGAAAAACTTGATTTTTATTCTATAACATGTGTTTATGTTGGTTTTGAAATTAAAAATTATTTTTGGGTGTTTTTGAAGTGTTTAGGGAAGATTGAAAGTAATTAGGGTAATAGACCCTAATTGCTCAGCCCTCTGGAAATTTTCCAGAGAGCTAAAGCACTGAAGCATTCAAAACAAATGAAAATAAAAAAAGGCTACACACCTTATTGCTACAGTGCGCGCGCGTGCACTGTAGCGCGTGTAGTATATGCGAGCCGCGCCCATCGAGCGCGCCGATTTTATTTTCGCTCGTTTTGAAGGTTCCGAACTCCGATTCAGTCTCGGTTTTTTCCTATACACTCGTAATGGAATATAGTATTTCATGAAATGATTTAAAATTACACCCATACTTTATATCCATTGGTTAGACCCATTTCCTCTGCCTGGGGCACCGATCCGACCCTAGGGGTTCCACAACTGCCCCAACATGATCTATTCCGCCGAACCACGTAAATCCTTTGTCGATTTTGTGTTTGTTCTTATTTTCTGCTAAATTTACTTTTGGCCCCCCATAACCAAATAAATTCACGGTTGGAGGAGGATTATTCTAGGAGCGGTATCCCAAACCTGCCCCTAGAACGAAAATCACCCGTCAACAGTTGGCGCCGTCTGTAGGGAGTGAGCAAAAAGCATTTGATGTAGTAAGACAATGGCAGGAGACGAGAACCACAGATCGTCGGAGGGTTCAACGATTGAGTGGATGGAGGGAATAGAAGAAAATATAAGGAAGGAAAGTGAGACAAACTAGACTTTCATGAAGGTCATGATGGAAAAAATGGAAAAGTTAGAAAATATGAACGATGAAAAGTTGGAGGCTGGTCCAAGCCAGAGGAGAGATGGGATAGCGAAGGGAAAAAGTGTTGTACACCTGGGCGAAGATGATGAGCCCGGGAGCAGGGATCTCTAGAAGGTGAGGTCTGTTATGATAACCGGAGCCTTGCCGGCGGAAAGAGTGTGGGAAGAAGAAGAGGAGAGGCAAACTTAAGAATCCTCCGGTAATAGCCCACGTTTTAAGAATGACGGGCATGGAAGACATGGAATGAGCTTCCGACCGGGCTCCAGAATTGTACAAAGATGCTTTCACCGAGCTCGGTTCAGAGGATCCTTGTAAGAGTTGATCAGAAGCATCAGAAGAAAAGTGCATACCATAAGAGTATTATTAGACGACTACATATGAAAGCCAGAAATCTACCTTAGAGCCTCTCTTGAAATGACCCGCAAAGAGTTGTAAGAAGGGTAGTAGATCCCATGAATATGAATAAGACTTTCTCTTTTAAATTAAAAACTTATCCACTTTACTTGTTTGTTAATTGAATGGGAAAGCCGTGTTCGATATTCTAGAGATTTGCTCGTGGTCGGGATGAATCAATGGGTGTTCAGTATCTGGGAAGGACACCAAGCCCGCGACACGCCAATCCCCGGTGTCATTATCAAACCCCCAGGTGGAAGTGTTCCGACCCAAATACTTTCACTTTTGAGGATCTAGAACGCATCAAGGGATGAAGTGCATGTGGGAAAAGCACGAACCCCTCATGGCACGCCACGCTCGGGTGTCATTATCAAATCCCCGAGGCCGGAGCGTTATTACCCCAAAACTCGCATCTTTGAGGAATAACTCAGGTAAGCCGAACCCAGGGAGGTCTCTGCCCCTGCGAGTTGTCTGGCCGATCCCTTTAAGAATCATCAGGCACACGGCATGGGGACGGCCGAATGGCCTCCATGACCTTTGTTTCCTCAGGTAAACCGGACCCATAGAGGTTTTTGCCCATGCAAGTTGGCTGGTGAGTCCAGTTGAGAAATACCAGGTGCACAGCGCGGGGAAGGCCCCGGTACCTCCGTGACTCTTGCAACCTTAAGGGATGGCGAACACGGGGAGATTTCTTCCCCCGTGGATGGTCTGCCTAACCGCCCCAGATCAAAAGAAGCATAGCATGGGGAGGTTTCTTCCCCCATAGCGTTTGCAGAATCCAGACCCGCCTAGCATGGACCTCAGTTCATGGCATTGGCCGCTCACCGATCCTTAGCCCGGTTAACCGGATACTGAATTGTAAGGTTCAGAATTGTTGTTTTGGGAGGCACCAGACAGGACGCTGCCTCGGGGCACCCAAGTTGTTATCCTTTCGAGTTTGCGTGGAGTATGTGCTAAGTCACCTCCACTGTACTAACCTTGTCTCGTCTTCACTTTTTGTTTTTTTGCGGATGCCCGGCAAAATGACGTCTGCGCTAGGATCCGCGGAGTACCGAAGGTCGAAAATATTCCCTCGCGGATGTCCCATTTATTCCACTGGCTCGGGGTAGCATTCATTCTACCGATGCCATTTATTCCACTGGCTCGGGGCTGCATTCGTTCCGTCGGGCCATTTATTCCACTAGCTCGGGGCTGCATTCGTTCCGTCGAGGCTATTTATTCCACTGGCTCGGGACTGCATTCGTTCCACCGAGGCCATTTATTCATCGGTATGAGGTCGGAGCATCTCCCCCATGGCCGAATTTTGATTGGTTTGATGATGTAACATTCCCTCGGAGCTAAGTATTTTACCAGCTCGGAGTCAGGTGAGATTCCACTGAGTCTGGATTATTCACCGGTATGGGGTCGGAGCATCTCCCCCATGGCCGGATCTTGATTGGTCTGAGGAGGTAACATTTCCTCGGAGCCAAGTATTTTACCAACTCGGGTTCGGGTGAGGTCCCACCGAATCTGGATTATTCACTGGCATGAGGTCGGAGCATCTCCCCCATGGTCGGATCTTGATTGGTCCAAGGAGGTAACATTCCCTCAGAGCCAAGTATTTTACCAGCTCAGGTTTGGGTGAGGTCCCACCGAATCTAGATTATTCATCGGCATGGGATCAGAGCATCTCCCCCATGGTCGGATCTCAATTGGTCCGGGGAGGTAACATTCCCTCGGAGCCAAGTATTTTACAAACTCAGGGTCGGATTGCGTCCCACCGAGTGGATTATCCTTTCCATTGGGTCGGAGCATCTCCCCCATAACCGGATTTCAATTGGTCGAGCTCAGAATTTCCCTTCATGATCAAATATTGGAGAACGAGTTAGCAAGTTGAAAATGGAAATTGTGCTAAGTGTTGAAAGCATGAAGTAAATCATTCATTGAGATATAAGAAAAAAGAGGAAGTGTGTATATTATTACTGCAGAAAAATAGATTGTTTGTTACACAGGGCTCCCTTGGGGTCACCCTCATTCCTCAGCCCGCGTATGGGAAACTATTTCATCTTGATCGGGCGTAAGAGGAGAGGTAATATCAACCGTGATGAGTTTTTGGGTTGGCTTTCAGTATGTACAGTCTTTGCAGCTCCACAAAGTTTGGCTCTCATAGCCCCGCTCGATGCCATATCACATGAAGGCTGGCCAGTATCCTCCAACTCTTTATATTCAGCTAGTAGGGAGCGACTTCTATCGAGGCAAGCATCTTCGCAAAGTAGGACTGGATAGGCAGTCACAGGCCGTATTCGAAGAATGATGGGAGGAGGGCCAGAGAGTCGGACTCGGGCCGGCTTGCAAACTCACCGAGGTTCGGGACATTAAGCGCTTTGTCTATGGGGACCTCGTATTGATGGCGGAGTATGCTCAAAGCATCTTCAGTGATGGTTGAAGGGCGGTCCATGTTCAGGGAGGACCAGTCTAGTTCGCCCAGTTCAGGATTTTGCCGAGGAATTCGGTGGCGGTAGGTGTTGTTTTCTTCCTGAGATGGAGTTGGTGTGGTATCTAATTATTCAAAGTTGACCGCCCCTGAGCTGGAGGGAACCTCTTCCGCAGGAGGAGGCTGAAGGACTGGGGGCCGAACTGGGGACGATTCAGCATCTGACATCCCTAACATGGCAGGGTCCGAGGAGGGAAGTTAGTGATCAGTATGGGCGCATAATATACTCAAAGGCTATTCTAGCGACCGAGGACCTAGACCTAAAGTCTCTAAACGTCCTAGCAATGGCAAAAAAAAAACAGGTTGTCTTGTCATAAACATCGAACCAAACACACACTAAACAGCAAACCCAGAAAACCCAAAAATCAAACATCATAACCCACAACCCATCATTCGGCCTAAAACACACATGCATCTTACACCATCCAACCAACCTGCAAACCACACCACACATTTCCACAACACATTCACAACACATAGTAGAGGCATAAGCATAAAAACATGACAAAACGCATGAAGAACAAGCAAGAACACATACATGCTCATTCACAGACAGCAAATAAACACGAAAAATCTCAGAAATTAGATAAAAAGAGGTCGAGTAGAAGACTTATTTGATTCGAGAAGTTTAATGGAGAGATAGTCTGGTCGGTCTTGAAGTCTGTTTATCTCAGAAAGTGGGGAAGAAATCTTTTGCACTTCGGAAGAACTGGTTTTCGTAAAAGAGGGAAATGTGTGATGCTTTCCCTTTTTTGTAGGCAGCTCGGGGCATTTCTGGCCGTTAGATCAAAGAGAGAGGGCTCAAATGTGCTTCGCGTGTCACTTTCAAATTCCATCTGCTCAAATTCTAATGAACAACTGAGATTAGAAACCCTTCAGCTGCCCCTGAACGGTTGATTGTATTGGTTTTGGCGGGAGAGCCGTTGATGCTCGACAAATATCACGATCGGATTAAACCCTAAATATGATTTGACGGGCATTTATGATGGTAATGATGGTTTACGGTTTGACCGATCTAATGATATATCCTGGTGCAGATATCAAAGATTGAAGACATCAGAATCGACCCCGACAACTATAGCCCGGAAGCTCGGGTCATTCCTATCTTTTCTCCCCGATTAGAAGAATGAGCTCGGATATTATGGATCAGGTCGGACACAATTAGATTAGATCGACACAAGAGTTTTCCGTCCTCGAGAAGTTCGATGTGTAACTAGGACAGTCTGGACATTTCCCCCTGACACATGCCACCGCTTGAAATGATCTTTACAGACTGTCTTCATAATTGTTGAGTGTGGCAGTGCCCAAAACAGAGTGATTTAATGAAGAGTCAGATGGCAGTCTTGCTTTCGGTGAGTTGGGGCAGAGAGCCCATCAAACGACAGGAAATCCACATGGCTGACGTCATAAAGATATGAGAACAATGTTACTTTTTCTTAGTATATAAAGGGAGGGTAAACACATTTGTAAGGGTTAGCAAAATTTACTCAAGCACTACTTGTAAGAAAACACTAAGCAAATAGCTCGGTATCACGTGACCACCCTTGAGAAGAGGTCGGCCGAGCTCGATTCAGTTATAAAACCATTATTCTACTTTATCCCGTGGACGTAGGTTGGATCTATTCCTCCGAACCACGTAAATCCTTTGTCGATTTTGTGTTTGTTCTTATTTTCTGCTAAATTTGCTTTTGGCCCCCATAACCAAACAAATTCACGGTTGAAGGATGATTATTCTAGGAGCGGTATCCCAAACCTGCCCCTGGAATGAAAATCACCCGTCAACATAAACTATTTTTGTCATATGACAATCACCAGTGACAAAAGATATCAAAATCTAAATTTGGCTGAATTCAAGACTATTGAATTTATTGACGGCTGATTTTCGTTCCAGGAGTAATTCGGAAAAAACCGCTACTCGAACTAACCTCTCTCAATTGTGAATTTATTTGGTTTGTTGGGAACCAAATGCAGACTTGGCAAAAGATAAAATACACACAGATAAATAAAGGATTAAACGTGGTTTGGCAGAATGGATCCAACCCATATCCATGGGCACAAGGGAAAATAAATCTTTTATTATTGGCTCGGGTCTAACCTACCTCTTTGTTTCTCTAGCTTATGGTTCTTTTCTCTCTATTACAAGTTATAAGTATTTTTGAATGAAATTGGTCAACCTCCTACAAAAAACTCTCAGCTTCCTTATATACTAAGTCTAATTACACTGTTACACTCTCTTCGTGACGTCAGCCACGTGAATCTACCATCTGACACAACTACTCTTTGCCACCTAAATTTCTTTAAACCATGCTACTTCACCCTTTTCTACACACTTCAGCCTATGTGCCAGCCTGCGTCCCAACTGCTCCTACGCGATTGTAAGTTAATAAATTTGTAGCCCTGCTCTGTCCCATCAGTCGCTGGCCTACTTCTGTTCTCACCAATCCTTGGATGCCCAAACTTCCATTTAGGGCTTACGTCGCCCATCTAAAAACACAATGTTGCAACCCTGACCAACATCCTCGGGTCGGTACGTTGGAACAAGTAACATCCTTCATAGTTAGAGAGATAATTGAATAAATTACCAGCAGCCGATGGCGCATTCCAAGTCTAAGCATGTGGAAAGGAAATACACCGCGTAATTAGAGAGATAATTGAACGAAAAGACATAGTGATCTTGAAGTTTCAAGGACTAGACAACATAGCAGACCCGCTTACAAAGGCCTTGCCGCGTAAGTTATTCGATAAACATGGGGAGGAGATGGGATTGCGGTACCATCCATATTGACACTAATCAAGTGGGAGTTTGTTGGAGTTGGTGCTTGAAGTGTCAATCCGAATTGTACATTTTATTATTTATTAATAAAATAACTATATTTTCTTATTAATGGTATTGTCATTATGTGTATTAGATTGATGAATAGATATGCTAAGTATGACATCGACCTTAGAATAATCTTGTAGTAATACTGGACACTAGGTGGTCCGATATTGGGATAAGTATTACTATTATAAACTATTCTTAAAGTAAATATTTATAGTCGTTGGTTTTAGAATACGGTCAAATTCTTATAACCTGGAAGACTAGCACATGTCGTATATTGGAATTGGAGTTCCAATGGTTTAACTCGATGTACCATGAGTTTTGGAAACTCGTATAGACATGTGGGTATTCTTTGAAGCAAATATTGAATGACTCATAAATGATTCCTAATAGTTGGACGTACACACCACCGTCAATAGGAATCACCTCGAGTCGAGTAGCATATGTAATCCTTTGACTATAGGATAACATTGATTTTGTGTGAGATCCTTCATACTTTGATGCCATGTAAGTCAGAAATCTTTCATGGTCTGGCCTCTAGATGCTCGTTGGGTGTGGACCGATGCATTCAGTAATCAAGTGTGAAACAAGATAGAATATGTCGGCATGTATGTGTACCATAAGGGGTTTAGGTATCCATGTGAGTAAAGTCATGATTCTTAAAGCTTTGGCCAAAGTCGATCACCTAGGGTGGATCGCATCAGTTGTAAAGAATCATGGACATGTCGACATGAGATGTGCGCTTCAGAAACTTAACGGTGTATTCTATGTTTCCTAAGCACAACTCGGATAGCCTACGACTGAAGGATTGTTAAACATATGTGATGACCTCGACTTGTATAGTTCAGAAAGGTCGTTCGTGTTATTCGTGAATTTAGAGGTGGCCAAATTACGTACATATTAGCTAGGCTTATATGACGAACGTGTTTGAACTTAGAGAGTCCCAATATGAAGTGTACTCGTTGAGCACTTGGGTAACCAATTAATTTTGATAAAAGATAATATTCGATATTATAATTATCAACTAAGATAATCAAGTGTTATTGGATAACATTGATTGTTTACTTTGACCTAATTGGATTAATTCAATAATTACACAATGGCTTAATAGTAAAATCATAATTATCTCTACCATTTGAGGATATTATGATAATTATAAGTATGTAATAATAGATGGTTTTGGCTTGATTTAATTGGATTAAATCAAAGTGGCAAACATTTAACTAATCCATTTCCTAATCTCTGACTTGATTTAATTGGATTATTTCAAAGTGTGAGACAATGAAGATTAGTCACACCTAATTATATATTTTGGACAAATTAGATTAAGCTCACCTAAAAGTTGATTACAACTTTTATTAATTAAAAATTGTCTAAATGTTGCTATAAATAGCAAGCTTTAGGAAGGTTTTAATTAAGCAAAGCAAAAGCTTGAGAAAGCTAACTACAAGCAAATTCTTAAAAAAATTAGTCTAAGTTAGAGAAGTGTTTAGAGAAGCTTGTGAGGTCTCTACAACATTTCATCTAAGAAAATCAAGATTGGATCTTGGGGTGAAGCTTGCTAGCATTGGAATCAAGATTTGATCTTGGAGTCAAGCTTGCTAATCCTTGTAAGTTCTCCAAATATTTCAACAAAAAGAAGTAAATTGGATCTTTGAATCAACCTTGCTAGGTAAGTTTGATCTTCTATAAAAGCTATATTTTTCATTAGTGAGACATATAGTGCCGAATTATGTATTAGATACATAATGTTGAAATTAGACTAACTAATTGTGTTAGGATGCTTTAGAAGTATAAACACAATATGCTTGTAATTTGGTCAAAATATTTATGTTAGACATAAACATAAAATTAAAGTTTGGAACTCTAGATTAAAGCTTAGAGCTATGGCTATCATTCTAGAATCACTTGACCACCTTTGGGTGACCTAGAATTATTCACGAGACATTTCTTATTGGGATTCTAATTTGGTTTGTGTATTGGATTCAAAATTTACGCAAGTGCATATTTAGAGTAAATTTATGTTTTTGTAAAAATATTTGATATTTTGAAAAACTTGATTTTTATTCTATAACATGTGTTGATGTTGGTTTTGCAGTTAAAAATTAATTTTAGGTGTTTTTAAAATGTTTAGGGAAGACCGGAATAAATTAGAGTATTAGACCATAATTCATTCAGCTCATTGGAAAGAAATTAAAGAAAACAAAAAAATTAAATAAAAAAAACGTTGTTCGTTATTGCTCTCAGCAAAATTGGCCGAGCGCAAGGTGCTGCAGCGCCACCAGCAGCATGTTGCGCATTCTGCTAGGGCAGCATGCCTTCCCGGGGTAGTGTATCTTTGTCTGTATTTTTATCTTGACTAGATTTTTCGGATCCAGATTTATTTCTGGTTTTTCCCTAAACACTTGAAAAATAAAATATTATATTTTATTAATTTTAAAAAATACACTCATTCTTGATATCCACGGGTTAGACCCACTTTCGCTGCGCGGGACACCGATCCGACCACTAGGAGTTTCACAATTGCCCCAACACCCAGTGTTATGCTCCTACGGATCCGAAATGGGTTGACCGGAAGCCACAAGGGCATTCTCCCTCATTATGTTCGGCATACCCGAGGCTACAAACGCCACAGAGGTCCGTGAGTCGTACTCGTGCTATTCACCTATGACGATATCGTAGTATCTCGAATGTCTTCAATCTATGCATGTGATGATTACCAAAAGGCACCAAACGCCGCGCCGACTCTTTCGGTGAGCATGCTATGGATATCCGAGGCGCCAAACATCATGCAGGTCTATTTGATAATGTTCATCTAAGATACAAGTCATTGGATAGTGACGCTCCGACCCAGGGGTTTGATAATGACACTAGGGATTGGCATGCCACATGGGGTTCATGCCTTTCCCACATGTCATTCATCCCTTCATGCATTCTGAACTCCTCAAAGTGCAAGTCATGAGGTATTGATGCTCCAGCCAGGGGGTTTGATAATGACACCGAGGATTAGTGTGCCACGGGTTTCGCGCCTTTCCCACATGCCCTACACCCCTTCACGCACTCTGATCATGAGCATCTCCCAAGAATATTAAATATATTTTTCATATTTAAATAATAAACAAGCATGGATAAATAAGATTTTATCTAAGAAAGGGAAATGTTTATTCATATTTAGGGGATATACTGCTCATCTTACAACTCTTTGTGGGTCATTTTAAGAGAGACTCTATTGAAAATATCCATCAGTATTTCATGGCTTCTTGAGCCTGGTACCGTCCAGCAGCTCCAAGCGATATGTAACCGACCTGATGGCACTGCTACTAGTGTTGCCTCATATTCATGACCTCATGATCAACATACTCACTGAGGTAGTTGTTCCTCATCAGGTCCTCCATCTGCTTCTACAGGTCCTTGAAATTATCTGTGCTATGTCCCATTGCATTATGGTCATACAATAAGCCATTTGATCCCTCTTGTCCACCTTAAATTTCCTCAGGTCAGGTTTAGTCAGTCGGCACTTGTCCTGTATCTCTCAAGCTATTTATGACAAAGGCTTACTGAGGGCAGTATATGTCGCGTCCCTTGTAATCTTGAGCTCATGCTGGGTTGGTTCTGGTCTCTTCCTTTTCTTAGTCATTTACTCATTTTCTATAGCGGTCGGCCTCTTACTACTGGCGATATCTTCCCCCCTTCGACTAAGTCCTACCAGGGTCTATTCTCCCGCCATTCTTTCTTCCAACTTTTCAATTCTCTCCGTTATGGCCTCCAGGTTTCAGGAAGACTCGAGTTCCCTCCATTTCTATCTGTAAGTTCTCATTCATCTTCTTCATCCACCTTTCCATTGTGGCCTTTGAAGATCTATGGTTACCGTCTCCTGCCATCGCCTCGACGTGTTTCCTACTTCTTGTACTCTTCCCCACAGACGGTGCCAATTGTTGACGGTTGATTTTCATTCCAGGAGTAATTCAGGAAAAACCACTCCTCGAACAAATCTCTCTCAATAGTGAATTTGCTTGGTTTGTTGGGAACCAAATACAAACTTGGAAAAAGATAGAATACACACAGATAAACAAAGGATTTAACGTGGTTCGGCGGAATGGATCCAATCTACGTCCACATACATAAGGGAAAAGAAAGATTTTATTACTGGCTCGGGTCTGATCGACCTCTTTGTTTCTCTAGCTCGGGGTTCTTTTCTCTCTATTATAAGTTATAAGTATTTTTGAATGAAATTGCTCAATCTCCTACAAAGAAATTTCAGCCTCCTTATAAAAAAAAGTCTAATTACACTGTTACGCTCGCTCCGTGACGTCAGCCATGTGAACCTACCATCTGACACAACTACTCTCTGCCACCTAAATCTATTTAAACCATGCTACTTCACCTTATGCTACACGTTTCAGCACATGTGCCAGCCTAAGTCCCAACTGCTCCTACGCGATTGCGTGTGTCGGTCAATAAATCTGTAGCCATGTTCTGTCCCATCAGACGACGGCATACTTATGTCTCAGCAATCCTTGGGAAGCTCAAACTTTCGTTTAGGGCTTACGTCGCCCATCTAAAAACACAATGTTGCAACCCTGATCAACATCTTCGGGTCGGTCTGTCGGAACAAGTAACATCCTCCATTGTATCCACTAGTAGGTCGGGTCGGTGTGCCGGGACTCACAGTGCTTGGTCTAACTTCCTCTCATTTCCTCGACCGGGTCTGATCTGCTGAGTTGATCCTGATTTCAGAGGCTGATACTGAGCCGGACCTGACCACATCGGGTCAATTTTCACAAATATTCCAATGCTGTCGAGTCTGGTACTTTCTTATCAGGTCGGCTTCCCAACCAATCCTCTAGTTCTGCCTTGGGTTGTCTCTCTGCACCTCGAGCTCGGGCCCCTCTGTCAGACCTCTCATCCTCATAATGACCTTGGGCTTTTATCTTGTCAAGTGTAAAACATAATTTACCCTTCCTTGGGATTCTAACTTCTTAGGAGCCGAAAAACCACCATCAATAGAACTCATTTGGCATTGTTATTTAAGGCTACTACTGATGACTGATGTAGGAAGAAGAGATTGAACAAAAACATCATAAACCTCATCCATACATGATGTGAGCCAGAATATAAAATTTAGGTTTTATTCAAGATTCTGTTTAAGAAAATTCAAGATCCATCAAGAAAAAATGTCTTGGCCGAATTGTAGAGAAGATCAAGTTCAAGATTTAAGGCCAAGTTAATACCAAGATCCAATCCTAAATAATTCAGACTTTTCAAAAATAGACCTCCAAAATTTGGGCTAAAGAAGTACAAGATTTTTAAGAGAATACCACTTAAGTAATGATGATGGGATTTGCACTGTTTTTATATTTTGATCAAAATTTTCTCATACAATGTTCGATTTTGGTGATTCAAGTTGTGTTAGAAAGAGAACTCAAAAATTTACAATTTTGTAGTTCAAGTCAAAGATATATTGGGACTTCTTGATCAAAATTCGATCACAATAATTCCCTATAATTTTAGGTTCTATGTTTTAATTTTATATTATATTTAAGTGATAAGTTGAACTATATTATTTTAAAAATCTATGCATGAAATTTTAAATCTTATTTAAGTTAGGATTTAGTCTTATTAATCCAATTATGATTTCTTTTAAGTATTTTAGTTTAATTAGTTTTTTTTTTAAGTTTACTTAAGATTTGATTTTACAAGAACCTATTTAAAAGTATCTTTAGTTTGTAATTTTGATAAATAAATTTTTCAAATCCTAAAATTCAATCTATTGCCGTGAGAAACTAATGCTTTATAAACATGTAATATGTGATTGGGTAGAATATGAGGAGTATACAATTTCATTTTCATGGAAATGAAATTAAAGTCAATATCATGCATAAATCATAACATTTTTTTTTTAAATCATTGGAAATCCCGCTATTAAATCACATCTTTCAAGTTTAAACAGAATAAGTAAAACCACAACTATCACAGATTTTTACAAAAAAACGTACTCTCTAGATTCGAATCGAAAATCTCAAAATAAGATCTTGAATCATACACCACCAAATAACAAACACATAAATCATAACATGTATCGGGGAATTAGATAAAATTATAAATATAATATTTTTTTTCTTTTAATTTTTATTCATGAAGTAACTAACAGTCCGGAGACCAGAGACAAGAGTTTTGTTATACTTATACAGTCTAAGTATGGACTTGTATTAGTTTGAACTAAAACAAGCAAACAACCGACTTGTAAATGTAATTTTACAAGGTAGGTTAGGTAGGTACGGTAGCTACACAGCTGCCGCTTGCTACCAATTTAAACAATTATAAGCATTTTTGTAACTGAAGGGTACAACACTAGACGACCTCTATAGTCAATAATAATAAACCAACATGACAAACAAGAATTTGCACCATCTCCATGTTTACATTTAAAAACAAGAAAGCCGTCCAATATGATCAGTCCACCACCACATTACATTCTCGTCTTCCAACCCTCCGCCGCTTTATATCATCATCAGACGGCTGAGAACAAACAAATTCTAACATGAGTTTTTTACATTCATTGTGAAGCATTTCCTATTAGGGATTTAGGATTAAGTATCATTCATCATATTTACAGTACATTTTATATACAGAATTACACCTTTTATGACAAAGGATACATTACAAAACAAGTTCTCCATTTTTCTAATCCAATTTTACCTGATTGAAAGAATGTGGCACTCGAATTCTCTTGGAGCCATCAGCTGAACGTTTAAATGTATATTGGTTTTCCAGATCCGAAAAGTTATTAACCTGAAAAAAGTTCATATACAAAGTAATAATTATTGATAGGAGAAACTGTGGACTTGATCACACTTTCTAAAAGCAGAGAAATTTGAGTTTGCATCTATAATTTGAAGCTCACTTACAAAACATACAATTTTCTAGTAAATTATAGTGTATAATTTTAACCTACAATTTCACATACATGTTGGAAGTTTAGAGGGAGATTTCCATGCTGGAGTGGTCCCTGTTTCATGGTAACTTATATCAGATCTCCACCTCAACAAACATTTACCTATCAAATAGGATGGAGATAAAAGGGCACATTTCCGAGAAGATGCCTCCCAAGTTGAAATGAAACTAAAATAACCATTCATTTTCTCTAATTTTATTAAGTTGATAGCGATCAGTTGTTTCACATTATGAACATGATTTGAAACTTACATATCCAATTCTACATAACTATAGCAGCTCATATCATGTTTAAACCTTCCCATGATGAAGCAGGAAAAGAAATCCTGTTAAATAGAATACTGATTTGTCTCATAGATAATTAGGTTCTAACAACCAGCTTATCTTCCTTAACTACTAGAAAAAAAAAAAAAAAAAAAGTAAGCCATGCATTCCCCCTCTAGAATTTTCTAGGTTTGTCAACAAAAAAAGCACAAGCCATTGAGTTGAAATTAATGCCAAGGGTATGAGGTCTCAAATTTGTCCTCGTAGTCATTTTCCTTTTTAACAAAGATATCAATGCACAATCAACTTTTTGGATTTCCTTTTCCTTGATAAAATTCCAAACCAGCAAACAGTTGATGA
Organism: Zanthoxylum bungeanum; assembly: GCA_019454045.1. NCBI lineage: Eukaryota > Viridiplantae > Streptophyta > Magnoliopsida > Sapindales > Rutaceae > Zanthoxylum > Zanthoxylum bungeanum. The sequence goes on along the minus strand of SKCR01040142.1, from coordinate 3,451 downwards.
ACAAACAAAAATAAACTTGAAGAATTAACTGTTTACCTGGCTTTCAATGGTCCCAATTAGTAACTCTTGACAGCCTGATGCATGCACACTTTCTAATTTGGGGCACTGAATTAGCAATGTTTCTGGAAATGTTAACAAAAGTTAAACACGGATAAGTACAGTCTATCCCAGTGTTCAAATAAATTAACTGCTAACAAATCAAAAGCACATCAAATTATATACCTGGACGTAAGTTTCTACATGAGTTCAAATTCAGATCATTCAGTTCTGGACAGTTTAGACATAGAGCCTGTATTTATGTTAACAAGAACCGTTCAGAGGGATAAAGATGAAGATAAAAATAATGAATTTTACAAGAAAATAAATAAATAAATAACTCACATCTAAGCCAGAGCAACCCCACAAGCTTAATTTTTTCAAGCGGCAATGTTTAATAATCAGCTTCTGATACATGAGATGCAGTTTGTTGTTGAAGGCTTTCTGTAACTCAAAATCACAGGTTTCATCAGAGTTTGAATCTTCAGAATTGGGATCACATATGGACATTCCACAGTCCATGAGCTCAAGAAGAGGTAGCTGAGCTGTGGCAAACTGAATTCCACCTGAGAGTCCCAAATTGCAGGTTAATCAGCATAAAATGTTATGAAACCAAAAAATGCTATTTAGCAGAGTGAGGACTTGAAGATTACTTGAAGTAATATTAGGACAAAGAGCAAGGAGGAGTCTTGACAAAGTATTAGGGAACACATTGCAAATCATTCCAATGCCACTGTCACTGATGCTAGATCTGCCATTGAAGTATAATATCAAATATAAATCCAAAAGATACAATCATGCTTACAAAGCATTAATTTTGAAAAAAAGACCGAAATCAACTAAAACTTACCCACTTAAATCAAGCAATTCTAAATTTGAATATGTTGAAGCAATGGAAGCAACAGATGCATCAGTGATTTCTGATCCAAGTACAAGTGAAAGCATTCGCAACCCCCTGAATAATGGAGCACTTAAATCAATAATTATATATAGTTCAACTAAGACAATGTTGCTGTCATTATACACATGGATCACTGGACAGAAAAGCATATGCAAAGATACTGCTCAACTTTGAGTGTACATGGAGTCAGTTCACAAACCTTAAGCATGCAGCCGTAAGGGCTAACACAACGGAATGAGAAAGTCGAATTGATGCAATGTGTATGTTTTGCAACCTCGGACAATTCCTTCCCAAGCCATCAGCCATGGTAATAAGATCAGTACTATCATTCTCTTGGCGAGAAAATTCCAGAGAGATCTCTTTCATATTGGGACAATTAAAAATCTACATAAAGGGTACACTGATGTAAAGAAGAATTCAACTGGATGGCTGGATGGCCAATCAAGAGATAAAGAATAAATAATTACCATCTTAGAGAGGGAGTAAAGATCTGAAAGCCAGAGCGTAGAAAGACTTAATGAGCAGAGGACAAAACCTCCTAAATTAGAACAACCTTCCATCTTAAGACTTGCCAGGCATCGTTTATCAGCAACAAAACGACCCAATTCATCACTACATGGAAAAACACCAAAGAGACCCTTTAATCGATCAGCACTAGCCAACCTATGATAGAAAACCCATCTTAAACTAAATTAATGTTGGGCACCAGAATGCAATAATATAAAACCTAAATAGCCTATAAATTATGTGCGATTTCAGGAGATAGCCCAGACATTAAATAGGTCTAATTATAAATTTATAATTCCCTAAAATTTGCATAATCAGCTGGGCTTATAAGGGCATGTAGCATCATAAAAGCAGTTACAATTTTACAAACTAAGAATATGTTCAGATAAAAAGTTATTATGTTCATGATCATTTAAGGCGTTACATATTAAAATCTGACATTGATAAATACAACTAAAAACTTCAATCACTGCCTAGTAATTCCAAACATTGAATAATTTTGACATCAACTAGATCCATGGCTTATCTCAATAATATTTCAGTTTTACATGCAGCTCATTTTCAGCCAATTATCATACTTAAAACCCATTGTACTGCTAGAATTCAGGGTAAAATATAATAAACCACTAGGGTAATCCACCATTTGGTAGATCAAACATTGAACATAAGAAAAGGATAAGCAATGATACCCAGTAATCCGATTCGCAGCAGTATCAGATATGTAGATCTCCATACACTCCAAATTTGGGCAAGAAAATGCTATGCACGCCAACATTGTTGCATCAACATCACTGCAAACACAAATTGTGAAACCAAAATTTAGATCTTAAAGAAAAAACCAAATTTTCCCTTCTGGTCAAGAAACCTAGATAATATCAAAATCACTTATGATTCCTCAATCTTCTTACATATAATGTGTAAAAAAAAATTTCCCCAAAATAATATTAGATCTTAAAACCCTGAAATATAACTTGTCTTAAAGAATTAGTCCATTTAAAAACTATTTTCATTAAGTTCAGTTTTCATAATACTGAATCCTGTGCTGATGTTTATAGATCAAACAGTCCTATGCATTGGTTCTTAATTTTTCTTAAAATATCATGCTACATTTCCATATTCAATCTTAATTTTCAGTTATTGCGTTCAATTATATATCCAGATTATGTTCATTTCATCCGCTTCCATCATCCAATCATCACCTCCATCAATCACCAACCAATGCACCTGATAAAACCCTAGATCTGATGTGTAGAGCATGAAACAATTCAAAGCCCTAACCTTTCCATTCTAAGAGAGAGCCTCACAAGGCCGGGACACTTCTGCAAAACAGATCCAACAAACCCGAGCTGAGCCCTCAACGGAACCCTAAGCCTGAGCTCCTCCGCCGCCCTCCAAAGCCTCCTCGCCATCTCCCTCCATCCTTTACAAACCTTCGCCGCCGCCAACAGACCCGCTGGAGGCAACCTCCTCAGCACCTCCCACAAAGCTCCGGCCGGCAACCCGCCAGACACATCGGGATCCATTAGCTCCTCAATCGCCAGCTCCGGTTCAGGAGACTCACAGGTGAGATCGATGTTGTCGAATGACAGAGCTCGGCGGAGGTTGGAGTAGTGCTGGTGACGTGGCGGGCGGCTGGCGGAGAGAGATGTGGGAGCAGAGATGACGGCTGAAGAATCAGAAGGTGTTGGAGTAGCAACAGCGGAGGGAGTGGAGGCTGTTGCCGCTGCTGTTGGTGTAGTGGTTGAGGGGGTGGTGACGTAGCATGAATGGCCTTTCTTGGGGAGGCCGCAGCGGCCGCAGTTGTAACTGCCACGTCGTTTTGAAGGACGGAGGTTGAAGTCGAATGAAGAATAGTCGGTGGCGGATGGTGACACGTGGGGCGGGTGGTGGCGATTATTGTTCATTCTGTACTCTCGCGAGTGAGAGGGTGAGAGAGAGAGAGAGAGAGAGGGAGAGAGGGAGTGTGAGGCGATGAAAATAAAAGGGGGGTTGGTTGGTGGCGGAGGC
>SKCR01040141.1:0-60183 GCA_019454045.1 Zanthoxylum bungeanum | reverse complement strand
CGAAACCGAGCCCGAAAGTGTTTGCGGACACATTCGTATTTTGAAACGAGTGGGACCCGCAAATTACATCGCGAAGTCTCATCACTTGACACGACTAGTTGATGGATGTATCTAGTCACCTTTATGGGATGATACATTGTCACTATTCTCAATGTAAGTTGGTGAGGCCATTTAATGGCTTTTGGGAGGGAAAACCTTTTCACGGTTTTTGAAGGGTTTTAACTAAAATATTTTGGTAATTGTTATCATCATCATTCACATTTTTTAGAAACAATAAAAAGGTGAAAAGAAAACCAAAAGCTTATCTCCCTCTTCTTCTTCTTGCTCACGCCGTGAGCTTCCACAAGGCAGAAAATTGTGTTTTTCATTTCTCCTCCTTTTGCTAGCACAATGAGGGATCAAATGAGGTGATAGGGAAACAACCTTGGAGCTTGGAATACTAGAAGACTTGAAGCTTCTCTCCCTCTTGCTCTTGGCCGAAAGTTTCCACTCCACCTTGAAGACTCAAGGATTCTCTTCATCAATTTTCGTCACAAGCTTTGTAAGTATGATTCCGCCATGCTTCAAGCTTTGCATGTATAAATTTGTGTATTTCTTTGGCTTTATTTCTTTGGGACTAATTATAGAAACCTACAATGGTATCAGAGCCATGTTTAAGCATGAAATACATTAGGGTTAATTTGGGGAAAATTGATTGAAGCATGTTCTTGTGAAATTTGATGATAAGTATGCTTATATGTATGATATATGATGTAATTCATGATCAATTTTGAGAAAATTAAATTGGATGATTTTTTCCCCAAAATGGTTGCTTTGGCCGAAGTGGAGGTGCTTCCACTGGTTTGGAATTTTTCATGCACAAGTTCATTAGATGACTTAAGTATGATTATATGTATGATATATGATGTAATACATGATCAATTTTGAGAAAAATGCATTGGATGATTTTTTCCCCAAAATTGATGCTTTGACCGAAAATGGAGGTCCTTGCACTGGATTGTAATTTTCTGTTTACAAGTTCATTAGATGACTTAAGTATGTTTATATGTATGAAATATGATGTTATACATGATCAATTTTGAGAAAAATACATTGGATGATTTTTTCCCCAAAATTGTTGCTTTGACCGAAAATGGGGTCCTTGCACTGGTTGTAATTTTCTGTTTACAAGTTCATTAGATGACTTAATACGTATACGGGTTTAGATTAGTGATTTAATCGGATTGAAAAAATCGAACCAAAAAAAAAATCTCTCTTGGCCGAATGCAATATGACATGTTAAAGGACTTGATTTTTGTTCAAATAAATGTTGGACATGTGTTTTGAACAAGTGATGATTAATAAATTAAATTGGTGTTTTTGGAAATATTTGGTTAATGAATTATCATGGATTTACACTTTAATTAATTGAATTTTAAAATTTGGAATATTAAAATTTAATTAATGGGCTTTATTGTGTTATTGGCCTTAGGGCTTGAAATTGATTTTATGGCATTTAAGGGTGATTCCTTATTTGGGTTTGACCCACATTGACCAAAGCCAAGCCTTAATAAATCAATTGAAAGCCCATCGCACTTTAATTAAACAAACATTGGATGTTAGTGTGGGCTTGGAGACCCAATATTAGATTTAGAATCTAAGTCTTTAAAGCACATTAAAAGTGTAAACATTTAATTTGGAATTAAATAAATTGAATTAGTATTGAATACGAATTAAATTGGATTTAACGAGTAGTTCGATATAATTCGTGAATTCGTACTTTATGTACTTATTCTCAAACGAGTTGGACTCGCGCAAAATCAAACCATTGTTTGAACATTGGATGATCACTTAAACAAAGACTAATTAATTGGATTAGATTGGTTGTATAGCATGTGTTGATTGAATATATATGTATGTGATGAATGAATAGTGTATATCGGATGGATATTAGAAGGGAAAGGTTAATTTAGAAATTATTGTAAATTTAGAATTTATAAATTGGACCTGCGTGACCAGCCTTATCTCTTTTATCTCTTTGTATCTCTTCTCACCTAATTCCCCTCAATGTATATGAGGTTTCTCATATTGTATTATGTAATTGGGTAGAAGTAGAATTTCTAGCGGGGGGAGAGGAAAGGAGTGATGTTTTCTAGGAACAAGTTGTTTATATATCCATCCGTATATCACTATTAATTTACTTTACGCACTTTATGATGTTTTAGAAGCATGCTTAAGGGTGTATGATGATGAGACCTAACAAAGATAATAAATTGGTTGCCAATTACGCAAAAATCCCTCAATTTATATTAAGCGATATCCTTCCATTGAATGATTCTTGTTCAAGATCCAAAATTGGCATTGGTTTGTTGGCCAAAGTCAAGACCTTTGTCAGTTGAGATGTACTTGAATCATGAGAGTTTTGTTCCACATCGGTGTCTTGTCCAAGTTGTGATTTGTTGGCCAAAGTCAAGATCACTTCTTGTCCAACGACATTGATTACGAAACTTCCTTGTCAATGGGTCCCGCTTAACCGGAATCATTAGGTTTGTTGTGCCAAAGCCAAGGCCTAGATGATTCGGAGGATATGGTTAGGAAAATGTATTAGATACATTGGCATAAGTAAATATACATATGTTTTGGACTTGGATGTCCACCTAACCGGATCTAGGAATTGGATTGGATCCCATTGATCTTGAGATCTACCTAGATTAAATAGCATACAATTTGTTGGCCAAAGTCAAGATTGTGTGTTATTTAACGGGATCCTAGCCCACTAGGAAATAGGATTTCCCGAGTTCTCAACAGAGGGTTAGAGACTTGATAAAAATAGTGGGAGGCTAGTATTGAATTTGCAATTTCGTTCAGATACTTAGCCTTACGCGTCTTTCAATTTTATTTCGTCTATTTATTAAAATTAGTTGGACTAATACATTGTTATTTTTTTTGACAGTTTGACTGTACCCATTTTATCGTTAACTAGATAGTTGGACTATCGTAGTTGAGATGGCAAGCAAGGGAAATGTCCGAGACATCATCATTGGGGTGACAATGTCTTTAAGGGCACAGACTTCGCTGATTGGGAAATGAACCTAAGGATAGTCCTTGGGGCTGAGAGGATGCTGTACACTATACAGATACCCTCCCGCCTAAGCCCACTGACGCACTTGAGCTGGAGTTATGGAAAACTCACAGCGATGATTGTGACACAGCTCAGGCTATTATGTTAGCTTCGATGACTCATCACTTTCGTCGCCAGAATATGGAATTGGATCCTTATAATTTGATGGCTAGACTGAGAGATCTCCACCGCACCCAACAAGCGGATGGAGAGGTATGAGTGGGTGAAGAAACTCTTCCGTGCCCAAATGACTGAAGGCGCATCAGTTGAGGCCCACGGGCTCAAATGATCGCCGATATTGATGAGTTGGCCAATATGGGAATAGTTTCAAGGCTGAGCTGACCGTAGATTTGATCTTACAGTCACTTCCTGATACTTGGAAACAAATCATAATCAAATAAGTTGATGGACACGGATGACTCTCTTGGAGAGCTGTTATCCATCTGAAGGAGTCTGAAAAAGAACTCCAAAAAGGGGGCAAGCGCGAGGCGCACTATGCATCGACCTCTCACAGGCCAAGGGCTGGGCCCAAGCTACTGGAGGGGTGAGGAAGAAGAAACATAAGAAAAGGGTAAAGGCAAGTTGACAAAAGCTTCTGGGAAAGCCAAGGGACAAGTCTCAAGATGTCTGCCTCAACTACGGCAAGAAGGGTCACTGGAAACGTGAATGCCGAATGGGCAAGGGACACAGGGAGGATATCAAGGCAGACTGTTGGACATTATGACCCATAGCGTCACTATTTGCACAGATCATTGTGTTGTTGTAGCAAATTAACTATGTAACAAGGAAATTGCACTCTCGTCATTTGTGATTAGATCACCTTAGATATATAAATGAGAGAGGTCCCTATGATTAGTTCCTGGATTGAGATATATGAGACAGTATCAGTCCGCGAAGGATTAATCATTAAATATCCCTAGCCGTAGTATTATCGAGACTGGACATCGATAATGCGGAATAGGCTAGTATTGCACTTGTGCGCGTTGTGAGGGCACAACGGCATAGTTCTATATATATATAAAGTATTGGATACTTGTGCAAGTGCGATAGGAGGTCGTGTTTCACCGTAGGTACGGGAAACAGCTTCGCTCTGGATAGACCTTCAGAATCCCATTGGTATTATGACTAGGTGTCTATGGGAGGCCGAAATCAAGGTAGGTGTGTATAGTCTTAACCTGAGACTTACATCGCTAATACTTACGACAATCGGTAAAACTTTGGTTTTGGTGGTGGGGGATCTTAACTGGTTCTGGTTCACCTCTTCTGGGTTTATCAGGAATCGTAGTGTATTGGATGTGATGTCAAGACGGAAGTGTCACTCCAGTCATAATGGAGATGATGTCACGCAGGAAACGGTATTAGTGCTCTTTTAGTGATGCGCATCCAATCGTGATATATGACCAGGTCATGAATATCCGATTATAGAGACTAGTTACCAGACATCCGATATGTGTTCGGACGGGGCAGACACTTATCCAGCCCCAGCCCTAGCACGTGACTATCCGATACTGGGCCGATTGCTCAATACAATTGTATACTACGCTTGATACAGATCTAGATATTCTTTGATGAATATGTCCGGAGAATTGGGTAGACTTGGTGCTTTGCTAGGAGTCGACTTGTCTCGTAAATCGGTAGAGTAGAACGTAGTACTTGGTACGTACGTGATTCGGATACTCCGACGACTGTATTTACTGCCAGATTATCCGGGGATCTCATGGGTCGCTTCCCGATAATCCACCGATGACGCACAACTCGCACTCTTGAATAATCTGGATTATAATAGAGAGAGAGAAAATAATCTAGGATTAATAACGGAGATATTTTATCCGGGATAAAATGTCGTCTAAAGAGAGAGAGAACGATTAATTTGGATTAATCGATGAATTAATATATTCGATATATTAAACGAAATTAGATTTCGACGCGAAATTAAAATTAGATTTTAATTCGGGCAAACGAGTTAATTCAGAATTAATTCATTAGCGACGTAAATAATAATTCGCCAGGCGTAATTATTTATTTAAATTCGATTGAATTAACGTCGCGACGTAAGCTCGGTATTTCGGAAATATCGAACCCGAACGCGTGAGTGCACGTGGGCCCACTTTCATTTGGAAACGTGTGGGGCCCACATGACACATGTCATTCTAATGCATTGCATGTAGATAGTGTACAATGCACTCAATGCTATTGCATGTAGATAGAGTACAATGCACTCAATGTTATGCATGGAAATTGAGTGTTTGATACTCTAAGACATTGCATGTTTGTGTCATAATTTATTATTAATTTAAAAATTATGGCATAAATATAAACTGATTTTTTGGTAAATCATTTTAAAAAAAACATAACACAACTTCTTCTCTCTCAAATTTCTCTCCTCTCTCACGCCCATTTGAGCACAAGTGTTCACTGGTTTGGAACCAGTTTGGGCGTGAGCTAAAGGGAAGCAAGAGGGTTCTCATGGTGAGAAATCAAGTGCTAGCACACTACAAGTCTTGCGAAGGCAGTGGACTGCTGCAGTGAGCTTACAAAGGCAGTGCGTTTTGGGGCTTGAATCGTCTCCAAATCGACTCTACCAATCAATGTGAGTATTCCGCTACCTCCGTTGATGTGTTCACACATAATTTCATGTCTTGATTTGATCTTGGGACCTTATAGAAAACCAACAATGGCATCAAGAGCTTATGTTGCAAGCATGAAATTTGTAGGGCTTAAAATTGGGGTAATCTGTTTTGAGCATGATTTGAATGAATGAATGTTTGAGTATGCTCTTATAACATGTTAAATTATTTTTGGTTGGGCTAATTTGATGAAAAATGATTTGGAATTATTTTCCCCAAACTTATTGCCTTGGCCGAATGTTTAATGGATTTTGAATCCTTGGAATTTTTGATTTTGATTCATTGGATGAGTTAAAATCATGTAGGATGATGTTATTTGAGGTCAATTGGATTGTACTTTGAATTGAACATAAACCTAAATTCTATATGTTGGCCGAATGTGATATGCCCTTGATTGACTTGGTATATTTTGATTTTATGAACATTGGATGTGTATGAAATCATTCGGGAAGTTAATACGTTGTCGATTGGTAATTAATCGGATTGAATTCAAATCGGACAAAATAACCTTCCTTGGCCGAGACTTAGCAAGCATGTTTATGGGTTTGATTTTTCATTATGTGTGTTTGACATATGATAATGAATTGAATTGATTAATAAGACTAATTTGGTTTTTAAAAAATGTTGATTTAGTTGATTAATCATATAATGCACTTTAGATAATTAAATTGCGTAATGGATTAGTGTAATTTAATTATTTAGGCTTAAATTGGATTTGGGCTTGAATTGTTGTAATTGGGCCTTTGGGCTTGATTTATCAAGTTTGGTTTAGGCCAAGTGGATTGGATAAATTTGGGGCCAAAAACCTTAACCATAAAGCCCAATTGCGACTAATGAACCTTTAATGTTTAATTGGGCCTAATGGGCCGAAATTGATTTCTAAGGCATTTGGGTGATTCCACTATAGGGCTTTGGTTGCCGAAGCCCATGCCTAAAGAAATTAATTGAAGCCCATTAGACTTTAATTAAATTGACGTTGGACGTTAATCGGACTTTGAGTCCGACGCGATTGAATTTGGAATTTAAATCGTAAAGGTTTATAAATAAAGTGCAATATTTATTTTGGATTGAATTGAAAATGAATTAGTATTAAATACATGTTAAATTTGATTTAATGATGTAGTTTAATTTAATTCATGAATTCGTACTTTGAGTACTTATTCGAAAAAACGAGTTTGACTCGAACAAAATCAAATCGTTGTTTGAACATGGATGATCACTTAATTATCAGATTAATTAATTTGATTAGATTGATTGATAGCATGCTTATGTGTGTGAATACGTGTTGTGTTGAATGAATAATGCATATCGGATGGATACTAGTCGGGTGGGGCAATTTTAGAAATTGTTGTAATAAATTGATTTATTAAATTGGACCTGTGCGTGTCCAGCCTATCACCTTCTTTCTCTTTGTATTCTCTTCTCACATATTCCCCTCTATGTATATGAGGTTTCTTTAGAAGTGTAGTGTAACGGGTAGAAGTAGTACAAGTGCTAGCTTGAGTGAGAAAGGGAGAGATTTGATCTAGGATCAATGTGTTAAGTATCCATCCGCATATCATTATTATTTTATTTCATACTCGTTTTATTATGTATTTAGAATGCATGTTTAAGGGTGTATGATGATGAGACCTAACAAAGATAATTAAATTGGTAGCCAATTTGCACGCGAAAATCCCTCAATCTATATTAAACATATATCCTTCCATTGAATGATTCTTGTTCAAGATCCGAAGTTGGCATTGGTTTGTTTTTGACCAAAGTCAAGACCTTTGTCAATCAAGGATGTACTTGAATCATGAGAGTTTGTTGCCGGTGTCTTGTCCAAATCGTGATTTTTATTGACCAAAGTCAGATCACTTTTGTCCAATGACATTGATTACGAAAACTTTCCTCGTCAATGGGTCCTGCTTAACTGGAATCATTAGGTTTGTGTTTGGCCAAAGCCAAGGCCTAAATGATTCGGAGGATATGGTTAGGAAAATGTAATGGTTACATTGACATTATACATATGTTTCGGACTTGGATGTCCACCTAACCGGATCTAGGAATTGGATGAGATCCAATTGATCTGTGAGATCTACCTAGTTAAATAGCATACAGCTTTTTATTGGCCAAAGTCAGGGTTGTGTGTTATTTAATAGGATCCTAGCCCACTAGGAAACACAGTTTCCCGAGTACTCCACAGAGGGTTAGGAGGCTCGACGAAAAATAGTGGGAGGCAAGTATTGAATTTGCAACATTCGTTCGAATACTCGCTAAGCACGCTCATTTTATTTTACTCGTCATATAATCAAAAGTATTAGTCGGACTAATATTTTATGTTGTTTTAAAAATATATATAGTTGGACTATATACAAACTCATTCAATATATAGTTGATTTTATAATTGGATTATAGTAATCAATATAATTGAATTAAAATGATAGTTGATTTTATAATTGGATATAGTAATCAATATTAAAATTATAGTTGATTAAATAATTGGGTTATTGTAATCATTATAATAAATAATACCTTAATTAAATTGATTAAATAGTTGGACTATTGAAATCAAGAAAGAATTGAAAAGTTGAATATTTAAAATATATATAATCCTTGGATTAAATGTTTTAAATGATTTAATTTCAATTGGGAATTAATAATAGGTTAATTTATTTGATAAAATAACTTATTAAGACTAAGCCCATAATTAAGCAAATAGTAGAGCATAAAGTCTTTGGAAGATTTATGTGATGATGACTTTAGTGCTTAATTAATATACTTATAATAAATCTATCTTTAGATAAAAGTATTTAAAATTGCAATTAATAAATCTTGGAGATTTGACTATTCTAGTGGAGAAAAGTCAAAGTTTGCAATTGGGCATGTAGCACAAGGTGCACATCATTCGATATTCTAAAACCCAAGTGGTTTGTGAAATATTGAAAAGGATAATTGACATATCCAAAGTGACTACCATTTGGATATGAAAGACACGAAGGAATAAAGAAAGAAAGGGCGAGGCTCTAACTTTAAAATATTTGTCAAAGTTATGTTCACTACTAGTATAAAATTGGATTTTAAATACTTAGTGTGGTACATAAAATATATGTATTGACGTTCAGAATCCGCTGTGAGCTGGATACTGGCTTCAAGCCAAGATTTCTCTGCGAATTGGAACGGGACGAAAGTCGCTGTTTCGACCGTAGATACCTAAGTTTAGGAACTGCCCTTGGGTATGTACTTAAATTAGGAAATGTTATAATGTAACTAGTTTATCTAGAGACATTATCTCTATATCAGTGTTTAATCCATTGCGGATAAAACCTTTATATTCTAGAACACTAAAGTGTTTCAATATATAAAGATGATTGTAGGCATGCATTTTTGCATACCAGCCCAATGATGAGCCTTGTACGGAGGCAATCTCTTTATGTCGCGGGAGTCGCGGGAAGCGGTCGTCGGAAGGGCAAAGTCAAGAATTGACTTTTTGATGGATTTTATTCGCTCGTTTTGTTTCGGGTTCGTTGTCGCCTTTTCCATTTCAAAATCATCATTCGTCGGACCTTATCCTCGCTTTTTTCTCGCACCTATTCTCTCTCTCCAATTTCCATGCTCGTGACCCTTCAACTTCCATTCATCAAACACTTAAATTAATTTGAATTAAATTAAATCATTAAAAATTACCAACCAATAAAATAACAATTTTAACAAATAATTAAAACACAAAATAAAACAATTTCACAAACCAAATTTAACAATAAACAATTCCCCCACTTTCCTAACCAAACCAATTTCCCTCCATGCCCCACGTGAATGCCTCCAATTGTCAACAAATCTTCAATCATCATCACCATTTTGTCAAGGAGCCCATGTGACATCCCATCCTCCACCTTTTATTCCTTTGTTTTTTCCCCCCCACTTGATCAATCATCAACCCTTGATTCACGCAAAAAATCCCCTTGAACGAACAACAAAATCTTCATCATCAATCATCGACATCTCATCATCTCTTGGCCGGGAAGACCCCTCACAGATCATCATAGATCTATCATCTTCACCACCTGGAGATCAACCACAGAGCCAATTAATGATGATCACTTAAACTGCAAGAGGGGCTATTGACTTGATCATTTCTCGGCAAGGAGCCCACGCCACTTCATCACCACCATCAACAGCCCCTACACGGCCTCACCCACGCCTCAGCTCCTTATCACACACGCACAGTGCGCTCCTCATCATAAAAACACTCACGCAACACCTCACCTGAACGTCCCTCACGTCCTCTCTCGCCTCAACACAGGCCACATAGCACCTTTAATCCCCGCCACTCATTCCCTCACTACAGACCTTCACGAACAGCCCTTGCTTCACTAAAAAACAACTCCACTGCAGCCCCTACTTCACGCTAAAACAACTCCACAGCAACCCCAAGCAGCCCCCAAAACCAGAAACCATCAAACTCAGCGCACCATAAGCCCTTCATCACCCTCACGCCTCTTCAATCGACTCAAGACACTTCACACACCTTCAATCAACCCTTCACCTCACGCAGTAGTAGCCACAACCCTCACGCCTCTTCAATCAACTCTCTCCACACTCCATTTCCACACCTCACACAGACCACGCACTGCCCTCTAACTCACGCATAGATCACTCCCCTTGGTTCACGTCAATAGCCTTCACAGCAGCCATCTACTGCACTTCATGATTCAGCCACTGCCCCTCCATTAGCGTAAGCCACCTTCAACAGCCCCTAATGTCCACGTAAAACTAACTCCTACGCATGACAAGACAAATCCACTGAACATGTAACAGCCACTGCCATAGACCCTTCACGCCCTTGCCTTATTCATGCCCTTTCCTTGTTCACGTACCACCCTCACTGACCCTTAAACCAGCCAACAGCACCCCTTAAGCCCACTTTCATCAACTGCCCCTGATAGACCATTCCACGTCTCAAGCAACAACAACAATAACAACACTCACCAAAACCTTTAGACACTCACTGCCACGAAGACAACCACCACCATGGCATAACAAATCCCTTGTCCACGTAATAGACAAGCAATGACCCTAGCTTCTCATGTCAAAACCCCGTGCACCATGCAACCCTCAATAAGCCGTGAACCAGCACTCCACACATCCAAAACATTAACTTTTAGCAACAAAAATAATCCCGAGAGATAGCCTGGAAACAGTGAACAAAAACAGTGAGAAAAAGAGAGAAAAACAACGAGTGAAACGGCAAAAAACGGCGAGTTGAAACTGTGAGAATACAGATAAAACGGTAAACTGTAACCGCGGGTGAAAACAGTGAAAAACGGTAGTAGAAACAGCGGATCCGTTGAAGACGGACAAAACATTGAAAACGCACTCCCGGACAAAACAGCGGAAAAATCGCATCAGTGAGAACAGTGGAATGATAACCCCTTCCGGCACCGCGGAACGCACTCCCGGACAGCGACTAAAAGGTAAGACCTGAGGGCACACTTTGTTACTTTACTGTTACGGACGCGGCGTATTCGGTTGACGTCAGATACGTCTAATCGGGTATGCGAGATCCTACATTAACAGTGGCCAAGTTACTGGCCCACATGTTTATTTTGTATTGTTATGTTATGAAAACTCATTTTCGAAGCATGTAAATTTAAATGTAAGATTTATTTTATGAATGTGAATTAGGTTGAATTATCATTGTACATGTATGTTAAGTAGTTTTGATTAATATTGCACAAATCACAAAACATTACAAGATGACATAAAGTAAGAGACCATTCCGAACCCAAAGGTTGAGGTCTTCTCTTGCGAGGGGTGAGTGCGGCCTTAAATCTCATTTTCCCGGCTCTCACCGGGTGGCGACTCCATGTTATTTCGTACTTCCCAACTAGGCCCCGAGCCTAGAACAGCGTCGCCGATTTCTGTTGTCTACAGTCTGGCGACTCCACTGGGGACATAGAGAATTGGCTCCGAAATGATATCTTGTAATGTTTGTGATTTGTGTTTTAATTAATCGTGACTACTGTGTTTATGCTCGTGTTTGGACTGTTGTCATTTGGGTTTATGCTTGTGTTTTGGACTGTTATCATTTGGATTTATTTGGACTCTTTTGTTAAAAGATATGAACTCGTTATCGGTTTAAACCAGGACTAGTTCATGTCCTTTTGACAATTAGGCCAAAATTTCTAAAATGCCGATGGGCCAGTTTGTGTTTTTGCCTTTTTCATTTGAAGTTATTTAGTTATGTTATCGCAAAGTGTAAACTGTTGGGCCTTTTCAACTGGGGCAAGTTTGCACTGCGCAATAGTGTGATTAAATACTTTAAAATGATAACGGGCCAATTAGTGTAAATATTTTATGAGCTTGTTTATTTGCATTGCACACATGTCATGCATACATGCATCATGTTAACTCTTTGTGTCTTAAAAGCCATCATAGACTCCCGTTGGGTTGGGAAGTAAGAAAGGTTTGTCAAGGGATCATCAACCAACATGAGCAAGTCAATCAACGAGGGATCCCACCTAGATCGATTGGAAGCCAAGGTAGCTGAAATTGCTAAACAGTTGCAAGTTTTGACCAACGTTGTGACCAGTTTGACCGTGCCCCGTATAGCCAGTAACAGAGACTTGTGCAACCAGAATGAAAAGATCGTTGGAAAACCTTCAAAGACTGAGCCTAATTCCTCAGAGATTGCTCCTGCCAGAAACAAACAACTCTCTCAGCTTGGGTAAACCATTGTCAAGAAAGTGTTTGAAATTTGAAGATGCAAAGATAATAAGAGTGAAATGAAGAATGGTGGTTCTACCTCAGAAGTCTGACACAGACTATCCCTGATCGCAAATTTCAGTACTTGCCGAAAGAAAACCAGATGGCAGACGCATTGGCGACACTAGCCGCGGTTTGGGAAAATCCAGAGAATTTGATGATGAGACCCACTTGTATTGACAACTGCAAGCAAGCCATTGTATGAGACAGAAAGGATATCAGATGTGGAAGCCGATGGCAGGAAGCCTTGGTATTACGATGTTCAGAGGCATCTGGAACACAAAGAATTATCAGCGGAGTAAGCAGAAAAAAGATAGAAGATTGAGAAAAAGGCAGTGAGATTACCAGATTTGGGAGTTCACCGAGTTGGTCGACGTAAGCAGATTGAAGCTACACTTTGCTGGAAAAAAGAACTGAACGGTCCACCAGGGAACATGCAGAAGACCTAACCCAACGGGATAGGAAATACATACATGCATACACGTAACTTGCATTCTTGTTTTGTGTTTTGTTTTTACAGATTTCAAACAGATGGGAACCATCAAGGGGCGACCAGGGACATATAGCGCCGAGGAGCACAATGAGGATCCAACCCATCACGAAAAGGGAGTATCTCTACACTTGCATACTTATATACCCACGTATTTATTCTGTTGTTTTGTATTTGCAGGTTTAAAAAAAAAAAAAAAGAAAAAGAAGAGAAAGCAGTAAGAATCAGAAAATCGAAAAGCGGTGCGAGTACTAAGGACGACGGTGGATTGTGAAGCCACATTGACAGAAGAACTTCGGTCATGTCTGGCTGAAGACAATGAAGTTGACACTAACAGGGAGGCAGCCTATGCAAGTTGCTGTGATTTCTGTTTCGTGTTTATGTGGAATTTCTAATTTTGTGTTATTTTTGTAGGTGAAAGCAAAGGCGGAGTATGTTAAGACATAAGGATTGGTGTTTGGTAATCACAAAAATGGGAGCTAATTCATTAGTGGTGGCAGAGTAAGGAAAGAATTCCTGAGACGCATCTCAAATGAATTTATATCAAGCAAGTGGCGTATCGAAAAGAATCTGAATCGGTGAGGTTCCCCGCTGACCAGGTATCCCAAGGCCTATTTGAAAGTTTGTGTTTTATTTGAAAAGTTTGTATTTCATTTTAATTATGAAAAAAAAATGAGTGTGAAAAAAAAAAAAAAGAAAAAAAAAAAAAGAAAGAAAAACAAAAGAAGAGAAAATGAGTGAGAGAGAAGTCTTTGATAATTAGACATATGTCCGGTGATGACATTGAATGCTGTAGGGAAACCCTAGAAACGATAAGTGCGAGACACGCTCTCTCCGGTATCCTGAATGGATTGATCTGAATTAGACTCACGAGCACTTAATTACGGGATCCTAGCAGTAGAAACATGAGTAGTTGTCGTGGTGACTAGTTGAAGAGATGATGTATTAGTGAATGACCGTTTGCCTGGGTGTCCACACTTGTTTACTGATGCTAGATATATGATATGGTTGGGAATAAAGAAAAAAGTCTCTGAAATAAAAAAAAAAAAAAAGACCACATATAACCGATAAGCGTGAAGCTACCCATGGGCGAGTATTAGGACCACCATGAGGAGAAATGCTACCTTAAAGGGTAGGTGTGTCAAAAAAAAAGAAAAAAAAAAAAAGAAAAAAAGAAGAAAAGAAAAAAAAAAAATGAAAAAAAAAGAAAATCTGAAATGAAAAGAAAGAGACAAAAGAAAAAGATGAAAACCATATCATGTTGAGTATGCTGAAGTAATCACAGAATGTGATTAAGACATCCAGGTTGGTTAGACCCACTGGTTCAATTCTTTGAAACGAAATCACCAAGTTGGCTTACAAAGGATTAAGCTGCGAAAGAGCCTTAGCACACACACACTAAGAGTCTAGTTCAGATCACCTAATCAGACGATCGGAATTGAGTGTATCAAATACTTTGAAGGTTCTCTGGTTTTGACACGAAGCATTCGTTGAGGGCAAAAATATGTCTAGCTATCAAGATTATCTCATGAGAGGTAATACAATGTGTGAAATAGAATATCATGTCAGCTTGGGGACAAGGCCCATATCAGTTTTGGGGTGAGGCCCCACATCATTATCAGTTCGAGGGCGAGGCCCATATCAGCTTGGGGGCGGGACCCTACATCATCAGTGCGAGGGCGAGGCCCATATCACATTGGGGCGAGGCCCCACATCACTTCACTATCAGTTTCGCCAGGTATGGCATTCTAGGGGCGAGGCCCACATCACATCAGTATCAGTATCGTCGGGTACGGCACTCCGGGTATGGAGACACAGTATCAGTTTTGCCAGGTATGGCATTCTGGGCGAGGCCCAATTAGTTCAGTATCAGTTCTGCCGGGTATTGCATTCTGGTGGCGAGGCCCACATCAGTTCAGTATCAGTTCTGCCAGGTAAGGCATTCTGGGGGCGAGGCCCACATCAGTCTAGTATCAGTTCTGCCGAGTATGGCACTCTGCGGGTTGAGGCCCACATCATAATCAGTCTTGTTGAGTATGGCACTCTGGGGGCGAGGCTCACATCATTATCAGTTTTTGCCGGGTACGGCACTATGTGGGTTGACCCACATCACTATCTATCTTTGCTAGGTATGACACTCTGGGGGCGAAGCCCACATTAGCTCCAGTATCAGCTCAGGGTCGTGACCCACATTATCAGTATAGTTTCAGGGATGAGTCCGGGGCCGAGGCCACTTCAGTTTCAGTTTCAGGGATGAGTCCGGGGCCGAGGCCCACTTCAGTTTCAGTTTCAGGGATGACTCCCAGGGCGAGGCCCATATCAGCATCAGGTTGGGGCGAGGCCCACATCAGCATCAGTCGAGGGCCGAGGCCCATTTCAGTTTTAGTTTGGGGATGAGTCACAGAGCGAGACCCCTCGCTCAAAATGGGAACAAGACCCACGGGAACAAGACCCACAACTCAATTCAGGGAACAAGACCCTCAGCTCAAAATGGGAACAAGACCCACAACTCAGTTAGGGAACAAGACCGCAATTCAGGGAACAAGACCCACGGGAACAACAAGACCCACAACTCAATTCAGGGAACAAGACCCTCAGCTCAAAATGGGAACAAGACCCACGGGAACAAGACCCACAACTCAATTCAGGGAACAATACCCTCAGCTCAAAATGGGAACAAGACCCACAACTCAGTTCAGGGAAACAAGACCCTCAACACAATTCAAATCGGGAACAAGACCCACAACTCAGTTCATGGAACAAGACCTACGGGAACAAGACCCACAACTCAGTTCAGGAACAAGACCCTCAACACAATTCAGATCGGGAAACAAGACCCACAACTCAGTTCAGGGAACAAGACCCTCACACAATTCGGAACGGGAACAAGACCCACAACTCAAAAAATCGGGAACAAGACCCGCAATTCAGGGAACAAGACCCTTATCTCAACAAATCGGGAACAAGACCCGCAATTCAGGGAACAATACCCTCAGCTCGGTTCGGGAACAAGACCCACGGGAACAAGACCCACCATTCAACTCAGACGGGGAACAAGACCCTCAGCTCAGTTCGGGAACAAAAACCCATCATTCAACTCAATTCAGGGAACAAGACCCTCAACTCAGTTCGGGAACAAGACCCACCATTCAGGACAAAAGGGGAACAAGACCTTCACATCAGATTCGGGAACATGACCCATGGAGACGGAAACCCACAATTCGGTATCATATCAGTTCTGCCAGGTACGGCACAACCAACTCAATTCTCAATTATCAACAGTATTTTGGGGATGCATCCCCGGCCGAGGCCCATTTTGCCAGCGGTATTGGGATGCGTCCCAGGGTCGAGGCCCCCGTTGTCGGGTTGCAGTTATTGGGATGCGTCCCAGGGTCGTGGACCCACTGCATCATATTTTGGGGATGCGTCCCCGGGCTGAGGCCCATTTTGTCAGCGGTATGGGGATGCGTCCCATGGTCGAGGCCCCGTTGTCAGTTGCAGTTATTGGGATGCGTCCAGGGTCGTAGACCCACTGCATCATATATTCCATTTTGGGGATGGTCCCCGGGCTGAGGCCCATTTTGTCAGCGGTATTGGGATGCGTCCCAGGGTCGAGGCCCCGTTGTCGGTTGCAGTTATTGGGATGCGTCCCAGGGTCGTTAGACCCACTGCATCATATATTCCATTTTGGGGATGCGTCCCCGGGCTGAGGCCCAATTTGTCAGCGGTATTGGGATGCGTCCCAGGGTCGAGGCCCCCGTTGTCGGTTGCAGTTATTGGGATGCGTCCCAGGGTCGTAGACCCACTGCATCATATATTCTATTTTGGGGATGCGTCCCGGGCTGAGGCCCCAATTTGTCAGCGGTATTGGGATGCGTCCCAGGGTCGAGCCCCCGTTGTCGGTTGCAGTTATTGGGATGCGTCCCAGGGTCGTAGACCCACTGCATCATATATTCTATTTTGGGGATGTGTCCCTTGGTCGAGGCCCCCGTTGTCGGTTGCAGGTATTGGGATGCGTCCCAGGATCGAGGTCCACTGCATCATCAACTAAGTTCGAAGAGCAGTAGGTAAGCCAAGTGGCAGCTGGCGAGCCAGGTAAGTAAAAATGCATTGCACGAACTTTGATAGGATTGTCACTGGCACACACTGAACAAATCCCATCAAAGTGGGGGCGACTGTAGGCATTGCATTTTTGCATACCAGCCCAATGATGAGCCTTGTACGGAGGCAATCTCTTTTATGTCGCGGGAGTCGCGGGGGAAGCGGTCGTCGGAAGGGCAAAGTCAAGAATTGACTTTTGATGGATTTTATTCGTCGTTTTGTTTCGGGTTCGTTGTCGCCTTTTCCATTTCAAAATCATCATTCGCTCGGAACCTTATCCTCGCTTTTTTCTGCACCATTCTCTCTCTCCAATTTTCCATGCTCGTGACCCTTCAACTCCATTCATCAACCACTAAAATTAATTTGAATTAAATTAAATCATTAAAAATTACCAACCAATTAAAATAACAATTTAACAAATAATTAAAACACAAAATTAAACAATTCACAAACCAATTTAACAATAAACAATTCCCCCCACTTTCCTAACCAAACCAATTTCCCTCCATGCCCCACGTGAATGCCTCCAATTGTCAACAAATCTTCAATCATCATCACCATTTTGTCAAGGAGCCCATGTGACCATCCCATCCTCCACCGTTTATTCCTTTGTTTTTTCCCCCACTTGATCAATCATCAACCCTTGATTCACGCAAAAAATCCCCTTGAACGAACAACAAAATCTTCATCATCAATCATCGACATCTCATCATCTCTTGGCCGGGAAGACCCCTCACAGATCATCATAGATCTATCATCTTCACCACCTGGAGATCAACCACAGAGCCAATTAATGATGATCACTTAAACTGCAAGAGGGGCTATTGACCTTGATCATTCTCGGCAAGGAGCCCACGCCACTTCATCACCACCATCAACAGCCCCTACACGGCCTCACCCACGCCTCAGCTCCCTTATCACACACGCACAGTGCGCTCCTCATCATAAAACACTCACGCAACACCTCACCTGAACGTCCCTCACGTCCCTCTCTCGCCTCAACACAGGCCACATAGCACCTTTAATCCCCGCCACTCATTCCCTCACTACAGACCTTCACGAACAGCCCTTGCTTCACTAAAAAAACAACTCCACTGCAGCCCCTACTTCACGCTAAAACAACTCCACAGCAACCCCAAGCAGCCCCCAAAACCAGAAACCATCAAACTCAGCGCACCATAAGCCCTTCATCACCCTCACGCCTCTTCAATCGACTCAAGACCACTTCACACACCTTCATCAACCCTTCACCTCACGGCAGTAGCCACAACCCTCACGCCTCTTCAATCAACTCTCTCCACACTCCATTTCCACACCTCACACAGACCACGCACTGCCCTCTAACTCACGCATAGATCACTCCCCTTGGTTCACGTCAATAGCCTTCACAGCAGCCCATCTACTGCACTTCATGATTCAGCCACTGCCCCTCCATTAGCGTAAGCCACCTTCAACAGCCCCTAATGTCCACGTAAAACTAACTCCTACGCATGACAAGACAAATCCACTGAACATGTAACAGCCACTGCCATAGACCCTTCACGCCCTTGCCTTATTCATGCCCTTTCCTTGTTCACGTACCACCCTCACCTGACCCTTAAACCAGCCAACAGCACCCCTTAAGCCCACTTTCATCAACTGCCCCTTGATAGACCATTCCACGTCTCAAGCAACAACAACAATAACAACACTCACCAAAACCTTTAGACACTCACTGCCACGAAGACACCACCACCATGGCATAACAAATCCCTTGTCCACGTAATAGACAAGCAATGACCCTAGCTTCTCATGTCAAAACCCCGTGCACCATGCAACCCTCAATAAGCCGTGAACCAGCACTCCACACATCCAAAACATTAACTTTTAGCAACAAAAATAATCCCGAGAGATAGCCTGGAAACAGTGAACAAAAACAGTGAGAAAAAGAGAGAGAAAACAACGAGTGAAACGGCAAAAACGGCGAGTTGAAACTGTGAGAATACAGATAAAACGGTAAACCGTAACCGCGGGTGAAAACAGTAGAAACAGCGGATCCGTTGAAGACGGACAAAACATTGAAAACGCACTCCCGGACAAAACAGCGGAAAAATCGCATCAGTGAGAACAGTGGAATGATAACCCCTTCCGGCACCGCGGAACGCACTCCCGGACAACGACTAAAAGGTAAGACCTGAGGGCACCATTTGTTACTTTACTGTTACGGACGCGGCGTATTCGGTTGACGTCAGATACGTCTAATCGGGTATGCGAGGTCCTACATTAATAGTGGCCAAGTTACTGGCCCACATGTTTACATTTGTACTTGTTATGTTATGAAAACTCATTTTCGAAGCATGTAAATTTAAATGTAAGATTTATTTTTATGAATGTGAATTAGGTTGAATTATCATTGTACATGTATGTTAAGTAGTTTTGATTAATATTGCACAAATCACAAACATTACAAGATGACATAAAGTAAGAGACCATTCCGAACCCAAAGGTTTGAGGTCTTCTCTTGCGAGGGGTGAGTGCGGCCTTAAATCTCATTTTCCCTCTCTCTCACCGGGTGGCGACTCCATGTTATTTCGTACTTCCCAACTAGGCCCCGAGCCTAGAACAGCGTCGCCGATTTCTGTTGTCTACAATGATACTGAGATAAATACATTGGATGTAAATAACAGAATTTATATTTTGAATATAAATAAAATCTCAAACATATAAAATGACAAATAAATAGCTCAAATTGATTTGATCAATAGAGACTTATTTGTGGCATTGTTGTCTGGGACACAATTAAACAAGACTCGTATATCCACACTTTTTGTAGAGTGGGTACTAGGACTGATTTGACTATTCAAATAAGGTCTGCGAATCTAGTTTATTAGGTAAACTACCTAAAATACTATTTACTTGGTAATAGTAAAAGGGCCACCGATCTGTTAGCCCTATTCATGGTGAAGTAAGTGGGCCCATATCTAGCTAGGCTAGATGTTAACATGAATATTTCGTGACCTTAACGGATGTGACATCACGTAGTGGTTATGTGTTTCTTTTGAAGAACACAAATCGGAAACTTTTAGAGTTTCGACACGAAATAGACAAACAGATCGGCTATAGTGTTATTCCGCCACGGTAATACCGTAATGGAAAATACTTAAGCAGTAAGTTTCATATATAAATGAAAGCGTACGATATTCTTTCAGATAAGGACATGATAAGGTTTATCACGAGTCGCTCTGAGCTACTATTTCCTTCAACATGATATGTATTAACAGTGCAAAACTTATTTAGAATAAGGTTCCATATAAATCTGTTTGACAGATATCATATAGGATATGAACAGGGAAGAAACGAGGTTTCTCATTCCTGATAATTTGGGTATGCCAGGCATAACGTTTGGATGATACCAAACTAAAAGACCCAAATTGGATAAGTGCCAATATAGGTTATCTTAAGGGAAACCTTAAGTATAGTACTTGTAAATCCCACATGAGAACAATATAATTGTTGCTCACCATGCGGTTTTCCTGAGAGGAATACCGATATGCAGTGGTCAGTGGGAGGATAGTGATACTCGATGAAAATCGGAGTAATACTGTTCAAGGCACGAAGTCCGTAATGGAACACAAATAGTTCATCAATGATGAAACTATACCATTAATCTTCAAATACACAAGAACTTCGTAGATCGGATAGAGTCAGAAAACAACCTAGGGTATGGGTTTCTGATCTAACCTCATAAAGATGTCAATCTTGTGAAGGTATATCCACCGACTACGTTATGAGGAAGTGATACGAGGTATCGACTCCCTGTTATGGCAAAGTGCCATGAGTCCAAAATGGATTCCATGTATAACAACTATGTTTGGATACTAGTTGTTGTACCACAAGGCGTAGTGCCTATGGTACATTAAACGTCTTCAAGGAAGACATACATGGAAGGGAACATACCAACGTGCAAAGCTAAGGTTTTGACGGAAAGGTATCGTTATCAACATTATGTTAATAACGGTTCAACCTTTTTACATGTTGCCATGGTAAATCCATTTTGAAGATGCTTGTTGATAACTGTATATTTCATTTATGAAATATGTCAGTTACAAATCAAAATCGCTTTCCTGAAAAGGAAACCTTTTGGAGGATGTTTACAACATCCTGACGATTTTGTATAACCGACAAACCAGGTTGCGGGTTATTCGATCCATGTTTGGATTGATGCAAGCATAAGGTTCTTGGAACTGTCGTTTTGAAATAATCATAGTGGTTTATGATTTGACTCAAAACGAAATAATTCTTGTGTATATGAGGAGGTTAGTGGGAGAGCGCACTGACAGTGAAATTCCCATAAAGCTATTGTTGAAAGCTTGGCTTTCAATAGAAATTCTCCGTAGAATTCTGGGGAGTAACAACCTTTATTCAAGGAATAAAGATCTACTGGGATAGATTTGGAGTTGTTAACACTCTCTGGAAATTGTACATTTAAAATGTACTTGTATTGGTGTCTCGTACGCTTCGAGCATATGGAGTCACAATCAGGTCAATCCAAGTGACAATCACTGGATTAAAGATTAAGAACATCTGTTAGTATCTCTGAGAACTAAAGATGCTATCTTTTACTATGGAGAAGGAGAACTTGAAGTGACTGGGATCACTGAAGCAAGTTTCCAAACGATTAAATACTACGGTACTATAAAGTTTGAAGGACAGGACAGTGAGCTGGAAATCTTCCAAGCAAGATAACTGTTGCCGAATAAACAACAAATGCGGATTATTGCTGCAGCTGAGGCAACAATAGAAGTATTTTGGGTCGAAAGTAAATCTAATTAGATTAGATATAGTTCTGTTAGCAGCTGAGCTAGGCGTCAGCACAGGCTAAGGAATTAAAGGTCTCATCGACGATCCAGATATATACTTCTACATCATCTGATTCGTTCGGATCATACATCGTGGCGATGTGATGATCGTATAAATCGCGTCAAACGATAATCGAACAAATCCGCTGACGAAAACCTTTCCTCAGCAATTTGAGCGAACCGTACATAGTTCAGGTGTAGGACACTTGAGTGACTCGCTACGTGCCAAGTGGGAGATTGTTGGACATTATGACCCATAGCGTCACTATTTGCACAGATCATTGTGTTGTTGTAGCAAATTAACTATGTAACAAGGAAATTGCACTCTCGTCATTTGTGATTAGATCACCTTAGATATATAAATGAAGAGAGGTCCCTATGATTAGTTCCTGGATTGAGATGATATGAGACAGTATCAGTCCGCGAAGGATTAATCATTAAATATCCCTAGCCGTAGTATTATCGAGACTGGACATCGATAATGCGGAATAGGCTAGTATTGCACTTGTGAGCGTTGTGAGGGCACAACGGCATAGTTCTCATATATATAAGTATTGGATAATTGTGCAAGTGCGATAGGAGGTCGTGTTTCACCGATGGTACGGGAAACAGCTTCGCTCTGGATAGACCCTTCGGAATCCCATTGGTATTATGACTAGGTGTCTATGGGAGGCCGAAATCAAGGTAGGTGTGTATAGTCTTAACCTGAGACTTACATCGCTAATACTTACGACAATAGGTAAACTTTGGTTTTGGTGGTGGGGGATCTTAACTGGTTCTGTGTTCACCTCTTCTGGGTTTATCAGGAATCGTAGTGTATTGGATGTGATGTCAAGACGGAAGTGTCACTCCAGTCATAATGGAGATGATGTCACGCAGGATACGGTATTAGTGCTCTTTTAGTGATGCGCATCCAATCGTGATATTATGACCAGGTCATGAATATCCGATTATAGAGACTAGTTACCAGACATCCGATATGTGTTTCGGACGGGGCAGACACTTATCCAGCCCCAGCCCTAGCACGTGACTATCCGATACTGGGCCGATATGCACAATACAATTGTATACTACGCTTGATACAGATCTAGATATTCTTTGATGAATATGTCCGGAGAATTGGGTAGACTTGGTGCTTTGCTAGGAGTCGACCTTGTCTCGTAAATCGGTAGAACGTAGTACTTGGTACGTACGTGATTCGGATACTCCGACGACCGTATTTACTGCCAGATTATCCGGGGATCTCATGGGTCGCTTCCCGATAATCCACCGATGACGCACAACTCGCACTCTTGAATAATCTGGGATTATAATAGAAGAGAGAGAAAATTAATCTAGGATTAATAACGGAGATATTTTATCCGGGATAAAATGTCGTCTAAAGAGAGAGAACGATTAATTTGGAATTAATCGATGAATTAATATATTCGATATATTAACGAAATTAGATTTCGACGCGGAATTAAAATTAGATTTTAATTCGGGCAAACGAGTTAATTCAGAATTAATTCGTTAGCGACGTAAATAATAATTTCGCCAGGCGTAATTATTTATTTAAATTCGATTGAATTAACGTCGCGACGTAAGCTCGGTATTTCGGAAATATCGAACCCGAACGCGTGAGTGCACGTGGGCCCACTTTCATTTGGAAACGTGTGGGGCCCACATGACACATGTCATTCTAATGCATTGCATGTAGATAGTGTACAATGCACTCAATGTTATTGCATGTAGATAGAGTACAATGCACTCAATGTTATTGCATGGAAATTGAGTGTTTGACACTCTAAGACATTGCATGTTTTGTGTCATAATTTATTATTAATTTAATAAATTATGGCATAAATATAAATTGATTTTTTGGTAAATCATTTTAAAAAAAACATAACACAACTTCTTCTCTCTCAAATTTCTCTCCTCTCTCACGCCCATTTGAGCAAAGTGTTCACTGGTTTGGAACCAGTTTGGGCGTGAGCTAAAGGGAAGCAAGAGTGGTTTCTCATGGTGAGAAATCAAGTGCTAGCACACTTACAAGTCTTGAGAAGGCAGTGGACTGCTGCTGTGAGCTTACAAAGGCAGTGCGTTTTTGGGCTTGAATCGTCTCCAAATCGACTCTACCAATCAATGTGAGTATTCCGCTACCTCCGTTGATGTGTTCACACATAATTTCATGTCTTGATTTGATCTTGGGACCTTATAGAAAACCAACACAGACAAGGCACTAGCCTCTGGTATGTTTGTTATTGAGATAAATATGACTACTTCTAGTTTTAAAAATTGGATTTTTGATTCTGGTTGTGCTGCTCATATATGTACTGATTTGCAGGATCTGCAGAATAGCAGGATGCTGGCTTCAGGGGAGATTGATCTACGAGTCGGAAACGGAACTCCAGTTGCTGTTTTGGCTGTAGGGACTTTTGTTTTGGAATTGCCCTCGGGGCATGTGCTTAAACTTTTGAACTGTTATTATATACCTAGTTTGACTAGGAATATCATATCTGTATCTTTGTTAACCCAGCATGGATACACTTTTGTATTTAGAAGCACTGGGTGTTATTATATAAAAATGATGCAGAAATTTGCACTGCTGTTGCAAATAATGGCCTTTATATTTTGAATATAAATGAATCTCCTAAACAGAAAATAACAAACAAAAGGCTCAAAAGGAGTAATCTAAAAGATGAAGCTTACATGTGGCATTGTCGTCTAGGACACATTAACAAGACTCGCATATCCACACTTTCGAAGAGTGGGTACTTGGACGGATTTGATCTTAATTCATATGATGTCTGCGAATCTTGTCTTTTAGGCAAAATGCCTAAATCACCTTTTAGTGGTAAAGGTGAACGTGCCACAGAACTGTTAGCCCTCGTTCATAGCGACGTATGTGGGCCAATGTCTAGCCAGGCTAGAGGTTACTTCGTAACCTTTACGGATGATGCATCTCGTTATGGTTATGTGTATCTAATGAGACACAAGTCGGAAACTTTTGAGAAATTCAAAGAGTTTCGACAGGAAGTAGAAAAACAAACAGGCAAGAGTATAAGACACTGCGGTCGGACCGTGGTGGCGAATACTTAAGTTATGAGTTTCAAGATTACTTGAAAGAATATGGTATTCTTTCACAGTGGACTCCTCCTGGAACACCGCAATTAAACGGTGTGTCTGAACGGAGAAATCGTACCTTGTTAGACATGGTAAGGTCGATGATGAGTCGCACTGAGCTACCTATATCCTTCTGGGGATACGCATTAAATAGTGCAGTACTTATTTTGAATAAGATTCCGTCAAAGTCTGTTGAACAGACTCCATATGAGATATGGACAGGGAGGAAACCGGGTTTCTCTTTCCTGAAGATTTGGGGATGCTGGGCATATATTAAACGTTTGGAAGGTACCAAACTAGAACCCAAATCAGATAAATGCCTTTTCGTGGGATATCCTAAGGAAACCAAAGGATATTACTTCTATCACCCACAAGAGAACAAAGTCTTTGTTGCTCTACATGCATTTTTCCTTGAGAAGGAATTCCTAGATGCAGTGGTAAGTGGGAGGAAAGTGGAGCTCGATGAAAATCGTATGTGATACTGTTCTTGGCAATGAATCAACGACGGAACATAAACAGACCATCCAGGATGAGTCTGTACCACAATCTTCATATACACAAGGACCGCGTAGGTCGGAAAGAGTCAGGACGGTACCTGAGAGGTATGGGTTCCTGATCTCGCCTCATGTAGATATTAATCTTATTGAGGATAATGAACCGACTACGTATGAGGAAGCAATACAGAATATTGATTCCGCTTTATGGCAAGAAGCCATGAAGTCCGAGATGGATTCCATGTACGCCAACCAAGTTTGGACACTGGTTGATGCACCAGAAGGCGTAATGCCTATTGGATGCAGATGGATCTTCAAGAAGAAGACCGACATGGATGGCAACGTACAAACGTACAAAGCTAGGCTTGTAGCAAAGGGGTATCGTCAACAATATGGTATTGATTATGACGAAACTTTCTCACCCGTTGCCATGATTAAATCCATTCTGATAATGCTTGCAATAGCTGTATATTTCGATTACGAGATATGGCAGATGGACGTTAAAACCGCTTTCCTTAACGGAAACCTTTTAGAGGATGTTTATATGCAACAGCCTGACGGTTTTATCGTACCTAGACTTGCAAACAAGGTTTGTAAGTTAAATCGATCCATTTATGGATTGAAGCAAGAATCACGGTCATGGAATCAGCGTTTTGATGAGTTCATAAAAGAATATGATTTCGTACAAAACGATGATGACCCTTGTGTATACAAGAAGGTTAGTGGGAGAGCACTTACTTTTATTGTCCTTTATGTCGATGACGTATTGCTTATAGGCAATGACATTCCCATGCTAACGTCGGTGAAAGCTTGGCTTTCATTAAAATTCTCCATGAAAGATCTGGGAGAAGCAGCCTTTATTCTAGGAATAAAGATCTACCGGGATAGATCTAGAAAGCTGCTTGGACTCTCCCAGAGTACATATATTGACAAAGTCACGTGGTATCCTTCTGTCTAAGGACATGTGTCCTAAGACTAAAGAAGAGAGAGATAACATGAGTCGGATACTGTTCGCCTCGGCAATCGGATCGATCATGTATGCCATGATATGTATGCGACCTGATGTGTCATATGCTTTGAGCATGTGCAGTCGCTTCAGGCCGATCCAGGTGAAGGTCACTGGATGGCAGTTAAAAATATCCTTAAGTATCTTAGACGAACTAAGGATGCTTTCTTAATTTATGGAGGTGGAGAACTTGAGGTGTCTGGGTACACCGATGCAAGTTTCCAAACCGACAAGGACGACTTCAAGTCGCAATCGGGGTACATTTTTTGTTTGAATAACGGAGCAGTGAGCTGGAAATCTTCCATGCAAGATATTGTTGCCGATTCAACAACAGAAGCGGAGTATATTGTTGCGTCAGAAGCAGCAAATGAGGCAGTTTGGATCCGAAAATTCCTAATCGGATTAGGAGTAGTTCCGTTAGCAGCTGAGCCCGTGCCATTGTATTGTGACAATAACGGGGCTATAGCACAAGCTAAGGAACCAAGGTCTCATCAACGGTCCAAGCATGTTCTTCGGCGTTACCATCTGATTCGGGAGATTGTACATCGTGGCGATGTAAAAGTCGAGAAGGTCGCATCGGATGACAACATTGCAGATCCGCTGACGAAGGCTGTTCTTCAGCATGTGTTTGAACGACATATACATAGTTCAGGTATTAGATGTTTGAGTGACTGGCTATAGGCCAAGTGGGAGATTGTTAGACATTATGACCCATATCGTCACTATTTTGTAAATGATATTGTATTATTGTACAAAATTAACTATGTGATAATGAAATTGCCTTTTGCCGTTTTGTAATATTATTTACTTTGATATATTAATGGCAAAAGTCCATATGATTAGTTCTGTATTAAGATGATATGAGACAGTATCAATATAAAAGGTTTAATCATTAAATATCCCTAGTCGGAGTATTATCGAGATCAGACATTGATAATGCGGAATAGACTAGTATTGCACTTGTGCGAGTTGTGATGGCACAACGGCATAGTTCTCATATATTTAAGTATTGGATACTTATGCAAGTGCGATAAGAGGTTGTGTTTTACCGATGGTACGGAAAACAGCTTCGCTCTGGATAGACCCCGCGGAATCCCATTGGTAGTATGTCTGCGTGTCTATGGGAGGCCGCATCAGGGTAGGTGTATATGGTCTTAACCTGAGACTTGCATCGGTAGTACTTGCGACAATCGGTAAACTTTGGTTTTGGTGGTTCGGGGATTTAACCGGTTCTGTGTACGCCTCTTCTAGGTTTATCGAGAATCGTAGTGTACTGGATGTGATGTCAGATGGAAGTATCACTTCAGACATATGGAGATGATGATCACGCAGGATACAGAACTAGTACTCTATAAAAGGTTGCAACCGTCGGGACAATATGACTAGGTCAGGATTGTCCGATTTAAAGAGACTAGTTGTTTGATGTCCGATATATGTTTCGTACGGGGCAGACACATTTCCAGCCCCGGCCTAACATGTGATCGTCCGATACTGGATCGATGTACGCGATACTACGGTATACTACGCTTGATAAAGATCTAATATTCCAATAAGAATATTTCTGGAGAATTGGGTAGGCATGGCGCTTTGCTAGAAGCCAACCTTGTCTTGTAAATCGGTAAAAATGTAGTACGAGGTACGTACGTGTTTGGATTATCCAACGACCGTATTTACTGCCAACATATCCGAAGATCTCTTGGGTCGCTTTCTGAAGATTCACCTATGATGTTTGATTCGAACTTTATTAATCTTGGATTAATTACGGAGAAACTTTATCTTGGATAAAATGCCTAATTAGGAGAGAGAACGATTAATTTGGAATTAATCGATAAAATAATATATTCGATATATTAAACGAAATTAGATTTCGACGCGGAATTAAATCGGATTTTAATTCGGGCAAACGAATTAATTTAGAATTAATTCGTTAGCGATGTGAATAGTAATTTCGCTAGGCGTAATTATTTAATTCACGTCGCGACGGAAATTCGTTAATTCGGAATTAGCGAAACCGAGCCCGAAAGTGTTTACGGACACATTCGTATTTTGAAACGAGTGGGACCCGCACATTACATCGCGAAGTCTCATCACTTGACACGACTAGTTGATGGATGTATCTAGTAACCTTTATGGGATGATACATTGTCACTATTCTCAATGTAAGTTGGTGAGGCCATTTAATGGCTTTTGGGAGGGAAAACCTTTTCACGGTTTTTGAAGGTTTTTTACTAAAATATTTTGGTAATTGTTATCACCATCATTCACGGTTTTTTTGAAACAATTAAAAGGTGAAAAAGAAAACCAAAAGCTTATCTCCCTCTTCTTCTTCTTGATCACGCCGTGAGCTTCCACAAGGCAGAAAAATTGTTTTTCATTTCTCTATTTTGCTAGCACAATGAGGGATCAAAGGAGGTGATAGGGAAACAACCTTGGAGCTTGGAATACTAGAAGACTTGAAGCTTCTCTCCCTCTTGCTCTTGGCCGAAAGTTTCCACCTTGAAGACTCAAGGATTCTCTTCATCAATTTTCGTCACAAGCTTTGTAAGTATGATTCCGCCATGCTTCAAGCTTTGCATGTATAAATTTGTGTATTTCTTTGGCTTATACTTTCTTTGGGACTAATTATAGAAACCTACATTAACTTCTCTTGCAACCAGATATGAAAAAAAATAATAATAAAAAAAAATTTATCTCGCTGAGTTGAAAACCTGAAATGGCAACCCAGGCAAGATAGTGCAATCCGCTAAGTTGAAATTCTGAAATGACAGCTTAGGCAACAGATAGAACGAACCTGCAAAATAATGGGACTCCCAAGAAACCGGCTTACAGGTTGGTACTTTACCATGTCTAAACAATGAAGCGTCTCGGCCAAGATAACGGAGGAAGGATCATGACCACATCGGATTCCCTCCATGATGTGCAATAAAAGATTGTCTTCTCTCGTACTATCACAACTCACTAAGAGGTATTGGGCCAAGATATAGAATAAGACTACACTTCTCCAGGGATGGGACCCTACCTCCATCCTGGAAGATACACGTAAAATGACCTGTAACTCAATGGACGAAGCACAAGGCAGTATGTTTTCCGCATGTTCAGGACAACAAAGGAAAGCTTCGAAGGCTTCCCGAAGGTATTGACATTGGAAATGCGACATCACTGAAAGGGTAGTAAGAGAAAAGTACAATCCGAGAATGGAAGCAAATTCCTCAGGGAGAAGGCATATTTCGAAATCTGGGAATCAGAAGACATGATTTTTAGTATCCCAAAAGGATGATACCGCATTCAAAAAGACGTAATCCACCTTAACCCGATGCAGGTAGCGAATAGCAGAAAGCTGCGCCAGGTCTGGGGATGACCAATCTACCACCCCGCGAATAAGGGACACAACGGGATCTTGAGCCACGGGACCAAAGAGAATTGAGCAATCACTGGAGGAGAATAGGCAGCAGGAAACTGTAAGCAGGCCAAAGGGGTGACCAAAGCTTTTTATAGGCAAAATGCACCAAAGGCCAAAAGGATTCCTAAAGGAGTGAAGAAAACCCTCTAGCGTAAGGAATGCCTAACCAAGGATGACAGCAAGCCAATAGCACAAAGAAACCACATTAGAGTAGGGAATGCATCCATGCATACATGTCGAATACACACTATTTTTGTTTTGTGTTCGCAGGCCTTGAAGAAAAAAAAATGCAGTGATGACGAGCAACTCCAAGAATAGAGAGTAACCTCGAGAATTATGACGAGCAAAGGAAACTCGGGAAGAAGGACGAGCAATTCCAAGAATGGAGAGGAACCTCGGGAATAAGGATGAGCAACTCCAAGAATGGAGAGGAACCTCAGGAATGAGGATGAGCAACTCCAAGAATGGAGAAGAAACTCGGGAACGAGGACGAACAACTCCAAGAATGGATAAGAACCTCAGGAATGAAGACGAGCAACTCCAAGAATGGAGATGAACTCCGAGAATTTAGAGGAATATAGCAACCTCGAGAAATGGGGACGAAGAACTCCATGAATGAAGAGGAACTCCGAGAATATAGAGCAACCTCAGGAATGGGGATGAATAACTCCGGGAATGGAGAGGAACTCCAAAAATGGAGAGGAACCTCGGGAGAGCGGATGAGCAAAGAGCCTCGAGGATGAGGATGGATCAGGTAAGTAAAAATGCATGCATGACTTTGATAAGGTTGTCATTGTCACACACTGCACAAGCCCCATCAAAGTGGGGGCGATTGTAGACACTGCATTTTTGCATGAGCCCGATGATGAGCCTCGTATGGAGGCACTACCTGAAAAGTTGCAGAAGTTGCGAAAAATGAATGCCGGAAGGAAGGAAAACCTCCAAAATTAGCCCCTCATTGGATTCAGACTCACTAGCCATCCTCAGATTCACTAAGTCAGCTTCTGCATCAAACCATATCCTCTGACCCCACCATGCAGCCCATGCAATCGGCCTATGTAGCCCATACAATCAACCCATGCAATCCACGTGGCCCAAAACCCCATGCATGCCAAATCCCCTCATCAAATCACTTGTCAAACTTAACAAAGATTTGAAATCCCCTTCCTGCCAAATATGCAAGATCCTAGACCCAAACTAGAAAAGGATTATCACTTCATAATATAAGTGATTTGAGTTTCCCTTATAAATCCCTTAAGCACCATATATGGAAATGCGATCTTGACACAAAATGGAGGAGATAGGTTGTAATAGAGAGAGCGGAGGCAAAAAGAAAAAACCCTCGGAGGCAACAACTATAAAAAATTGACAGAATCGGCAAAGAGAGGAGGATGAGGCTCTTCTTCTTTAGAGAATCACAAAAAAAAGGAAAAAATGAGAAAAAGGAGAAAAAAAAAGAGAAAATGGCTGAAAGAGAGAAAAAAAGAGAAGATGACCGAAAAAAAAAACAACAAGAAAACCGAGAGAAAAACAGAAAGAAACAACAAGAGAATGTGAGAGACAGACCTGTACGTGAACCAGAAGATGAAACCGCGACATCAGCGCAAAGAAGCAAGCAAAAACCGTGAACCAGAAGCAGGAACAGTAACATCAGCACAAACCAGCAAACAACAAAGGGAAACCAAAACAGCAAACCAAAAACCGAAATAGCAAACCAGAAACAGCAAACCAGTAACCATAAATAACGAACAAGCAACAGAAACATTGAACCAAACCCCGAAACCAAGCTTCGATCCTTCCGGTGACGGCCTAACTCACTTCCGAGAAAGCAACTTAAAAGGTAAGACCTGAGGGCACCCTTACCATATTTATTCTTATAGTTCCGGATTATATGTGTCTGGCTGGAAATGAAATACGTCAAGCCAGGTATGCGGAGCCCTACATTAGGAATGACAAAATCTCTGGTCACAAATCTTCTTTGGCATTTCGTTGTTTATTTTTATCTATTTATTCACTTTTATTGTTATTTTATTATTTCGCCTTTATTTTGTTTATGTTTGTTCATGATTATACGTATGTGCATTGCTATATTATTTCGTGTCTATTTTTTTTTGTCCGTTTACATGACATTGATAATTATGTATGTTATCATTCCTTGCGGTATATCGGATGGAAATCCAAACGTAAATTTCGTAGCCGAATCCGAATGGACGGTAGTGCAGTTTGTACTTGGGATAAAACTCCACGTGCCACTCGGGACATATTCATATATGTGTCGACCTCTTTCTTTATATTTTATGCATTTTTACTTCTTTAGTGATTCATTTTGCATTATGCGTGTGTGATTGATTATTGCATTATACTTTTCCTCTTCTTTATATTTTATATCGTTCATATTAATTTATTCCATTAATATGTCGCCTTATATTATGCATGAGTGATTTAATTATATCTTTGCGTGGAGCCATATTATTTCAATTAATATTTATGGGTGTGCAAATTTGTGTTTATTTGAATTACCTTCTATGAGCTGCATAAGACTTGACTATACCATTGTGTGAACCCGTACATTATACTAACATATGTAAGAGACCATTCCGAACCAAACGATTTAAGGTCTTCCCTTGCGAGGGGTGAGTGCGGCCTTAAATCTTTCCCAGTTCACACCGGGTGGTGACTCATTCATTCTCCGATTTAGTCCATAGCGGGCTAATCCGTACTCTCTACAGACTGCGAGCCCAACAGTGTCGTGGTCGCCGAACATCATAGGCATAGCGGTAAACCCTGCTTCGCTCCTACGGTCTCGAGCATGACTTGAAAGTCAAATGGTTGACCCATCAGGTAGCCAACCTGTAAAACCAGCAAACTGGTTTGGTGTGAGTTATAAAACTCAGTAAGTAACCATACTAGCACTGCAAACAACACAAACAAGTCAATCACATTAGAAGTTTTTTCAAATTTACTGAATTATAACAAGTTAGAATTATATGCTTTTATTATTCAATCTATTATACTTTACTGATAAGTGGGTTTATACCCACTTATTATGACATTCTCAGCTTATTATTTTGTTATAATTCGAGATATTAAATATCTTTTATAGTTTATTTTATGTTTTATTTGTAGGAGCATTAAAATATGGATCGGGGAATAATTGCACGTGTTTTGGGAAGTTTCAGGGACACAAGACGAGCATAGGAGCTTTGACGAATCAAAAGGCGCCTTGGCGCCCATTGCTCACACATATTCCAGACACAATAGCGCCAAGGCGCCATTGAACCATTGAATTTAACAAAGGAGCCATGGCGCCACTTACATGCATAAGCATTGGCGCCATGGCGCCAATGTTAAATTGAAAGAAATATAATGGCGCCACGGCGCCATTAGCAAAAGCAATTGAGGCGCCGCGGCGCCAGTTGCTTAATTAAACAAAGGCGCCGCGGCGCCTCCTCACCCATACAATTTCCCGACGATTTGCACCGCGGCGCCCACTTACAAAAGCTGCGGACGCGTTCCAGGATTCACTTTTTGGGGTTTTAATAATCCTAATGCCACCCAAAGATCCCAGACTCAACTATAAATATAACATTCCATCCAACACTCAAGGGGAGGCTAATACGGAGGCTAATACAGAGCACAAAACACAGAAACACATATTTTTAGAGATCCAAGGAGAGGATTGAAGAGCGACAAGAGGAGACAAAGGCTTTAATATCCGGAGAGGAAAGATTCAATTCGGGTTTTATCTTCTTATCTTTCTTAAAACTCTAATGATTTCATTAATTTTGTGGCTTGATTATTTATTGTTTTATCTTTTGTCATGAATTTACTCTTAATTCTGGAGAATGATGTAACTGATGCTTAAACTTAATTTTAATTAATGATTTTGTTATGAAGTTTTATTGATTTATTTATATTCTTTTGAGTTTAATGCTTCTGATTGTTTGCCACAAATTTGAGAGACGAATATGTTGTAGAATCTATCACTGGAGAGGGGATTTTGAATAGATCTAGAGAATATAGCCTAGGATTTTATAGAGTTCGAGAGAATTGATGAATACTAAAAAGTGCATATTTATTAGACGATAAGTTAATCATTTTACACTTATAGTTTCACTAAACCCCTTAAATTGACACATTTGTGTAAATATTTTAAAGTTACGCTTTGAGTGCTTTTACTGTGTTATTTTATGTTTTTGTCAGGAAAAATACTGCTCGGAAGCTCGACGGGATAAATCAGACGAAAAAAAATATATTCTGCAAGCACGTCGTAAAATCGGCAAGCACGTCGTAAAATCTGCAAGCACGTCGTAAAATCAGCAAGCATGTCGTAAAATCTGCAAGCACGTCGTAAAATCGGCAAGCATGTCGTAAAATCTGCAAGCACGTCGTGACACGTGGAACCTTTACGTCGCGACACGTGTCCCCAACGTGGCTTCACCATTCTCTGACACGTGTCCCCAACGTGGCTTCACCATTCTTTGACACGTGTCCTCAACATGCATTTGCTGGTCTGGGCGGCGAATTTGCCTATAAAAAGGAGCGTCCGGCATTAGAAATTTTCATACTTTCTTTCCTGATTCATTGTAATCCTTGGAGAGAGAGTGTCTTGTTTGTTTACTTAAAGCTTTTTGTAATGCTTTTTTCTTTCAATAATAAAAGTACGAATATGTTTTATTACAAAATGAGTAGCTAATTTCTTTTCTGCTGGAGTAAGGGTGAAGCTTTTATAATGAGAACATAAATTAAACTCGCTTTTATTATAATAAATAAATTGAAATATAATGATTAAAACTTGATTTAAATCTAGATTAATTATTGACAATCTTTATACCGCCTTTATGGCTGGTTTTACCTTTATACCGCCTTTATGGCTGGTTTTATCTGTCTACCGCCTTTATGGCTGGTTTATCTTTATACCGCCTTTATGGCTGGTTTTATCTGTCTACCGCCTTTATGGCCGGTTTTATCTTTATACCGCCTATATGGCTGGTTTTATACGATTTTGGGATAATTAAGTACCTTGGTAGGACTTGTTATAGACAAACGGTATCACCGCCTTTATGGCTGGTTTTCTATTTTTGGCATGCTTGGTACCTTGGTCGGACTAATTATTGACAGAAATGACTACCGCTTTTATGGCTGGTTCTTTAATTGGCATAATTAATTCTTGTAATAAATTAAGTGGGTATAAAAAGACAATTTATAAATTATTATAAAGCGAGATTTATAAATGTTTAAAAGACTAAAAGTGGATCCCCTAACTCCAGCATTTCCTTCTATTACTGTATTTCAACCTAAAATCCTCCAACTACTTCAACAAAGCAAACTTTTCATTCCCGTACTGTTAAATATTCTATTTTGCTAAATCTCTTCTCTGTGGATCGACCCCGGACTCACCGGGTTATTTTATTACTTCGACACTCTTATACTTGGGAGTAAAAGACCACTTTTCGAGCGTGTCAAGTTTTTGGCGCCGTTGCCGGGGGGAGTAGTATTATTTAGTAGATAGATATTTTATTTCTTATTTCTCTACTTTTCTTTTCTTTATTTTTATTTCGTATTTTTTTTAATTTCTACATCTTATTTTTCTTTATTTTTTTTGTTTTTTTGTAGACCCAACTGTCCTGATTAATCCTTGATGAACCCTGAACCCAGAAATCCCACATATAGAGAGACCTTGTTCTTAATTTTTCTTGGTTACCGGAAACAAGAAAAATCAACTTAAAAGGTGTGTTCATAAAAGAATTTTTTGAACCATCCCCACGTAAAGATGCTCTCATAAAACTTCACGAAAACATAATTCAAGACATTGAGAAAAATGAGCGAGAGATTCAATTGAGATCAGAATTAACAAGGGTTAGAGGACGTTTTTAGATCTAAATCACTGCATTTGTATTTTCCTTAATTTGTTCTTTTCATTTTCTTAGTTTAATTTCATTTTGCAATTTCATATTTTTACATATAGTTTTTTTTTAAGTTGCATGAAACACTGGTCTCGAACATCTAGTGGCAGATTAAAAAGAGAGTCATCATCACCTTCATTGTTAGTCAGAATGGCTGAAAACCAAATTGAAAATCCACCTGCCCAAGTTGAAAACCCAGTTAATCAGGAAGAAAACGAGTCTCAGCATGGAGATCCTAATCACCCTAGGACACTCAGACAATTCATGAATCCCACTAGGTCAGGATCACCATCTTGTATTGTTTTTCCGCCAGAAGCAGCACGTTTCAATTTTAAATCAAGTGTCATCAATCTTTTACCCACATTCCATGGTCTAGAATCAGAAAACCCTTATCAGCACCTAAGAGAGTTCGAAGTAAGAATTATGTAACACTTGCACAGACCAAAATTGTAGCATGAATATAATTCGGTTAAAGTTTTTTCCATTTTCTTAAAGGATAAAGCTAAAATTTGGCTACAAAATCTTAGGTCAGGATCTATTAGAACATGGGATGATTTACAAGAGCAGTTTCTTAAAAAGTTCTTTCCCCCTCATAGGACAAATTCTTTAAAGAAGAATCACAACATTCACACAAGAGTCGGGGGAAACACTTTACCATTGTTGGGAGAGGTATAAAGAGATGTTAAATATTTGTCCACATCACGGGTTTGAAACATGGAGGTTAGTTGCCCAATTCTACGAGGGTTTAACACCTCAAGGTAGACAAGTAGTGGAGATGATGTGCAATGGTGGTGAGTTTAGGGACAAAGATCCCGAAGATGCACTAGATTACCTAGAGCACATAGCAGAGAATACACAACAATGGGATACAATTGGTACATATGAGTCATCTGTTAAAACACAGCCATCTGGTAGAGGTATGTTTAACCTTAGGGAAGACCATGACCTTGCTGCAAAGTATGCATTTCTGTCTCTAAAAAAATAGAGCTTTAGAAAAGGGAGAGGGATCATGTCAAGTCAGTTCAGGAAATCATATGTCAAATTTGTAGTTCAAATGAACATGTCACAGAAGTTTGCCCATCCATACCAGCCCACTGTCTCCATGACCAATTCAATCAGTTCCATAAACACATTCAATAGACAAATCCAAACCCATACTCACAGACCTATAACCCTGGTAAACCCTTTAGAAAACCCCAAATTCATACCGACCAACCTACCACACAACCTCACACCCCCCAGTTTCACCAGAATTTCCGAAACTCCCAGAATTATGCACCATATATCCCACCACCTAAGAAAACCATTGAAGATAACTTGAGTGCATTCATGGAAAAACAAGAAACCATCAATAACCAAAATGCACAAATGATGAATGATTTGAAAGAAACTTTTGATAAAATCACATCTGCTTGGGCCATTAAAGAGAAAGGTAAGTTTCCGCACAACCTCAGTCAAATCCCAAAAGCCATCAAAACCCTCATGAGGGTAGTTCTGGAAGTCAACACTTAGACCAAGTCAAATCTATTATTACTCTTCGTAGTGGTAAGACCATCCACAGACCTATTCTTGAACCTCGTGAAACTGAGGAAAAATCAGAATCAGAGGGTAAGGAAGGGGTTGATGAACCATTACCCGTCGTTGATAATAATAGTTTTTCTCATACACCTCCATTTCCTCAGGCATTAAAAACAAAGAAATTGAACCATTCCCCAGAGATTTATGAAATATTCAAACAGGTAAAGGTCAATATCCCTTTGTTAGATGCCATTCAACAGATACCATCTTATGCCAAATTTCTGAAAGATCTGTGCACCGTTAAAAGAAAACACCAGGTAAGAAAGAAAGCTTTTCTAGCTGAACAGGTAAGTTCCATTCTCTCAACTAATAATGCATTAAAATACAAAGACCCTGGTTGTCCAACTATTTCTTGTATTATTGGAAATCAAAACATTGAACATGCTTTGCTTGATCTTGGAGCTAGTGTAAATTTACTGCCATTTTCGGTTTACCAGCAACTTAATATCGGTGAGATGAAACCAACCTCAACTACCCTTTTACTTGCCGATAGATCAGTTAAGGTACCAAAAGGAATTGTGGAAGATGTGTTATTACAAATCGATAAATTCGTATATCCTGTGGATTTTATTGTTTTAGAAACACAACCTGTGGCAGAGAGTTATAAGCCAATCCATGTAATACTTGGTCGGCCATTTTTAGCGACAGCTAACGCTTTAATAAATTGCAGGAATGGAATCATGAATCTTTCTTTTGGCAACATGACATTAGAGTTAAATATTTTTAACATGTGCAAACAGCCATATGATGAAGATAATGAAAACGAAAGTGCAGAATCAATTGAACCTATTGTGGATGAGCATATTCAGGGGAGTTTATCTGATCCCATGAAATTTTTTACTGCTAATTATGTTGAGTCAAGTGCACAAACTGATTCAGATATTAC
Source organism: Zanthoxylum bungeanum (assembly GCA_019454045.1). Classification (NCBI taxonomy): domain Eukaryota; kingdom Viridiplantae; phylum Streptophyta; class Magnoliopsida; order Sapindales; family Rutaceae; genus Zanthoxylum; species Zanthoxylum bungeanum. The sequence goes on along the minus strand of SKCR01040141.1, from coordinate 21,905 downwards.
TAATGATTTTCTACTTGACTCTATTCAGGTATTGGAAGACGATGAAGAACTGGGAACACTGGAAGAAGAAAAACATGAAGAAGCACCCAATTTGGAGAAAGTTAAAGTTGCCAGAAGGACTGAAATATGCATTTCTAGAAGATAATCAAACTTACCCTGTGGTAATTTCTTCTTCTCTCACAAGCGATCAAGAAGGTAAACTTTTAAATGTGTTGAAAGAACATAAACTGGCAATTGGATGGACTTTAAAAGACATAAAAGGTATTAATCCATTAATTTGCACACATCGAATACATCTAGAAGATAATGCTAGGACATATCGTCAACCCCAAAGAAGATTAAACCCTCACATGAAAGAAGTAGTAAAAACTGAGGTCCTTAAACTTCTTGATGCAGGCATTATCTATCCTATTTCTGATAGTAAGTGGGTAAGTCCTACACAGGTTGTACCTAAAAAGTCTGGAATCACTGTTGTAAAAAATGATAAAGGGGAATTAATCCCAACTCGCATTTCATCTAGTTGGCGTATGTGCATTGATTATAGAAAATTGAATGACGCAACTAGAAAAGATCATTTCCCTTTGCCATTTCTTGACCAAATTTTAGAAAGAGTAGCTGGACACCCTTATTATTGTTTTCTTGATGGTTACTCAGGTTATTATCAGATTCCCATTGCTTTAGAAGACCAGGAAAAGACCACATTCACATGCCCCTTTGGAACATTTGCATTTAGAAAAATGCCATTTGGACTTTGTAATGCACCTGCAACATTCCAACGATGCATGTTGAGCATATTTAGTGACATGGTTGAACACTGTTTAGAGGTCTTTATGGATGATATAACTGTCTTTGGAAATTCATTTGATAATTGCTTGACTAATCTGGAAAATGTTTTGAAAAGATGTGAAGAAAAAGGACTTGTGTTAAATTGGGAAAAATGCCATTTCATGACTGATTCAGGAATTGTTTTAGGACACGTTGTGTCGTCTAAAGGTATTGAGGTTGACAAAGCAAAAATAGAGGTCATTTCTAAATTACCATCACCAAAAACAGTCAGGGACATTCGTTCTTTTCTAGGACATGCAGGATTTTATAGGAGGTTCATTAAAGACTTTAGTACCATATCCAGACCCTTATGTAACCTCTATTAAAAGATGCAACATTTGAATGGACAGAAGAATGTCAAAAATCATTCCAAAAAATTATCAGTCTTTTGACTTCTGCTCCTATTATGCAATCCCCTGATTGGTCATTGCCCTTTGAGCTAATGTGTGATGCTAGTGATTATGCAGTTGGTGCAGTTCTAGGGCAGAGAAAGGAAGGTAAACCGCATGTGATATATTACGCTAGTAGAACATTAAACAGTGCACAAATGAATTACACTACCACAGAAAAAGAACTACTGGCTGTAATATTTGCATTGGATAAATTTCGATCATATTTAATCGGTTCTTCAACTATTGTTTACTCTGATCATGCTGCTGTTAGATATTTGATGTCTAAACAGGATGCCAAGCCAAGATTAATACGGTGGATTTTATTGCTTCAAGAATTCAATCTCACAATCAAAGATAAAAATGGGCAGAGAACGTGGTTGCAGATCACTTATCGAGACTCACAAATGAGTCACTAATCGATACCACTCCTATCAATGATTCTTTCCCGATGAATTTTTATTTTCGGTAAACATAATGCCTTGGTATGCTAATATTGTCAATTTTCTTGCAACAGGAAAGATACCCCCAGACTGGAGCCAACAAGATAAGAGGAAATTTTGCGCGAAGTCAAAAGATTCTACTGGGATGATCCTTATCTGTTTAAATGCTGCCCTGATCAGATTTTCAGACGATGCATACCTGACAGTGAGATAAGTGGTGTTATTCAATTCTGTCATTCAGAAGCATGTGGAGGTCATTTCTCATCTAAGAAAACCGCTGCAAAAATCTTGCAGTGTGGATTTTATTGGCCCACCATTTTTAAAGATACATACACTTTCTGCAAAACTTGCGAAAATTGTCAAAAGTTGGGATCTATTTCAAAAAGAAACATGATGCCTTTAAATCCCATCATTGTCATCGAAATCTTTGATTGTTGGGGGATAGATTTCATGGGCCCATTTCCACCATCCTTTGGGTTTTTATATATTTTAGTTGCAGTCGATTATGTTTCAAAATGGGTCGAGGCAATTCCTTGTCGGAACAATGATCACAGAACTGTGATCAAATTTTTAAAAGAAAACTTGTTGAGTCGATTTGGAATTCCTCGGGCCATGATAAGTGATGGAGGTAAACACTTTTGTAATAGACCTTTTGAATCTTTAATGAAAAAGTATGGAGTCACACACAAAATTTCCACCTCTTATCACCCTCAGACAAATGGACAAGTAGAATTAGCTAATAGGGAAATTAAACAAATTCTACAAAAAAACGGTTAACCCAAATCGCAAAGATTGGTCTCTTCGACTAACTGATGCACTCTGGGCATATCGAACAGCTTTCAAAACATCCTTGGGTATGTCTCCCTATCGTCTAGTTTATGGAAAACCTTGTCATTTGCCTGTAGAACTTGAGCATAAAGCATTTTGGGCTATTAAAGCATTTAATTCAAACCTTGAAAATGATGGTCATGAACGTAAATTGCAACTAAATGAAATTGAAGAGTTAAGGAATGATTCATATGAAATACGAAAATTCTTAAAGCCAAAACTAAAGCCTTTCATGATAGTCGAATTTCCCGAAAAATATTTGAAGTTGGTCAAAAGGTTTTGCTTTATAATTCTCGTCTTCATTTATTTCCTGGAAAGTTAAAATCCAAATGGAGTGGCCCATTTATTGTGAAACATGTTTACCCATACGGGGCTATTAACATTGAGAATCCTAGGGACGGTGATGTATTTAAAGTAAATGGACAGCGTCTGAAACCCTTTTTGGAGTACTCAAAATTTCAAGAAACTTTTTCCTGTCAGACCCAGTATACCTTGATTGATGTAGTTTCTTTCATGTTCTGTTTAATATTTCTATAATTTCCATTTTTCTTAGTTTTGCAGTGTTCTTGTTCTTTTATTTTATCTCACACCCCGGTAAAGCAGCGGATAACGGTACTCCGTGACTCAAGTCGGTTATTTCAGTTTCCTAAAAACACTGATACCCTACAAACTAAGGCATGGAAGAAACTCTCGCAACCCTCCATAAATATTTTCCTGCACTTCCCCGAAATGCTCTGATTAAAATTTACAAAGCCCGCACAGAAAGATTGAGAATTTTATGATTCATGGTATTCCTAATGATATTCGTTGGGTAATCGAAGCAAGGGTTCGTTTGGCAGGTGAGTCACCTGACTCCTTCATTCCTTACATGCCTGGTTTAGGGAAAAGCACCTATTCTAAAAAAGAAGAGCTAAACAAATAGGGTGTTTGTTATAAGTGTGCACGCTGTACGTGCAACACTCGTTGTCGTTCTTTAGGGATGGGTGTCTGATAATCGTGAGGATAAAATACAATTCATTAGGGATGGACTGAGTAAGGAGCCTTTTGATGATATATCATTGACTCTTGAGACGCATCCTAGTGGATATGTTCATCGTGAAATTCTCAGATTACGCACACAATTTCATAAAGAAAGACAACCATACAGTCTCGGGAATCTGACTTTAAAAGACCCTGTTTGCCAATTTATAAGAAAATTGGATGGGAAGCCTATCCCCGACCCATAGAGGGCGTTCAAGCCGTTTCTGGACGTAAAACCAGAGGAAGATGTGAGCCACAATCACAACTGCCAGTATATATTATTGCATTGATTTTCTTTACTTTAAATTATTGTTTTCCTTTACTTTTTACCGACAATATCTAACATTTTTTGTTCACGATCTATTTTTCTGATAGTTGTCATTTTGCAGATATTAGTGCATTTCTCACTCACCCTTTTCAGGATCTATAAATTCAGCTCGTCATTTCCATTTCCTCAACACATCTAGCTAAGAGAGTCAGCACAAATGGAGACAACTTCAAAAAGACGATTCACTAATATCTGTGTATTTTGTGGAACTAGCTCCGGAACTAAACCAGAATTTGTTGAGGGAGCACGAGAATTGGGTAGAGTTATGGCAAACAGAAATATGCACTTAGTATATGGCGGTGGCAATCTTGGATTGATGGGGTGTATTTCAAAAGCTGTACATGAAGGTGGAAGTCAAGTTTGGGAATCATCCCAAAACCTTTAACAGAAAGCCACATCATCGGAAAATCAAATGGAGAAGAATGTATTGTCCCAGGTATGTCTGAAAGACTCACTGAAATGATCAATCATGCTGATGCTTTCATTGCTTTACCAGGTGGGCTCGGAACGTTGGAAGAAATATTCACTGTTGCGTCATGGGCAAACTTGAATATTCACCAAAAACCTATTGGGCTATTTAATGTTAATGGATTTTTCGATTTTCTTTTTGTATTTCTTGAAGATGCCAAAAGGAATGGGTTTATTTCAAAACCGGTAAGAGATATCTTCTTAACTGCACGAACAGCTGATGATTTAATTGACCAACTCTTAGCTTATGAACCAAAAATCGACCCTATTCTTTCCAAGTTGAACTGGTCTGGTAACGATCGTGGCAAAAAGCGCAAAGTAAACCTGGACCTTAATCTGTAATCTTCAGTTATGACTGTCAATTTCACAATAACAGGTGATATCTTTTAAACTCTTTCTTTCTTTCTTTAAACATTGGGGACAATGTCTCGTTTTGGTTGGGGGAGAGAGGATAGTTTAGGAAATAAATAATTTTCATGTTTATGTCTGTTTCATTGATGTTAGTTTTTACTTTGTTGTTATTTTGTGTGTAAAAATATATGTCCATATATATACACACAAACTAACAACAAATTTGTTTTCTAAACCAAGTGGAATTGTTGTTCAGAGGTGGCTGTGTAAGGAGTTTTCACTCCTGAGACGCATCTCAATATAATTCGTAACAAGTTATTTATCGTTCCTTTCTTTTTTGAATCATTTAAATTTGTGAATTCTCCATAACATTGATTAAATTTGATCTTTATATGCTCGTCTGGCAGATATTATCAACAATATGGTAACATAGACCATGGGTGGTAAGTGAAAATTTTGTAATATTCAGTTCTCTAATTTTTGGAGGTAACACCTAAAAGCAGTGTGATGTTTTATAAAAAAAAAATGAGCAAAACAAAAAAAAAAAAGAAAAAAAAAGAAAAAAAAAAAAAAAGAAGTTTGAATAAAGTTCGTTTCGTAGCCTTTCTAACCCGAGCAATTAAGTTCGAAGGGGTGTTTTAACACTTAGTACCCTAAGGCCAACTGGTCTGGGAATTACTGGCCCAAAGCTCGTTACAAGGGTTAAAAAGAAAGCTTAAAGAAATCGACACTATTTATCTGAGATCCGAGCAATTAAGCCCGTAGGGGTGTCTTAACACCTAGTGCCCTAAAACCAACTGGTTTGGGAGTCACTGGCCCAAAGTTCGATACATGGATTGAAGATATGTTTAGATACTTTTTATCTGAGATCCGAGCAATTAAGTCCGTAGGGGTGTCTTAACACCTAGTGCCCTAAAACCAACTGGTTTGGGAGTCACTGGCCCAAAGTTCGATACATGGATTGAAGATATGTTTATAAATAAACTTTCACTGCCAAAAAAAGTGTAAACTCTAATATAATTTAGGACAAAAATATTACCCTTTTCAACAAATATCTGTGATATTGTGGGCACAATATATTGATTAATACCTTGTTTTATGAGTATATGGAAGAATGGTAAAAAAGTACAGGAGAAGTCATTTATTTGATCATTCAGAAAAAAAGAAAACAATTGTTGACTTAGATAAGAATTTTTCTTTTATATTCCGCTTGAATTACTAGGGACTAGTAATAAGCTGGTTGGGGGTGTGATGATGAATACTAAAAAGTGCATATTTATTAGACGATAAGTTAATCATTTTACACTTATAGTTTCACTAATCCCCTTAAATTGACACATTTGTGTAAATATTTTAAAGTTATGCTTTGAGTGCTTTTACTGTGTTATTTTATGTTTTTGTCAGGAAAAATACTGCTCGGAAGCTCGACGGGACAAATCAGACGAAAAAAAATATATTCTGCAAGCACGTCGTAAAATCGGCAAGCACGTCGTAAAATCTGCAGCACGTCGTAAAATCAGCAAGCACGTCGTAAAATCTGCAAGCACGTCGTAAAATCGGCAAGCATGTCGTAAAATCTGCAAGCACGTCGTGACACGTGGAACCTTTACGTCGCGACACGTGTCCCCAACGTGGCTTCACCATTCTCTGACACGTGTCCCCAACGTGGCTTCACCATTCTTTGACACGTGTCCTCAACATGCATTTGCTGGTCTGGCGGCGAATTTGCCTATAAAAAGGAGCGTCCGGCATTAGAAATTTTCATACTTTCTTTCCTGATTCATTGTAATCCTTGGAGAGAGAGTGTCTTGTTTGTTTACTTAAAGCTTTTTGTAATGCTTTTTCTTTCAATAATAAAAGTACGAATATGTTTTATTACAAAATGAGTAGCTAATTTCTTTTCTGCTGGAGTAAGGGTGAAGCTTTTATAATGAGAACATAAATTAAACTCGCTTTTATTATAATAAAAAATTGAAATATAATGATTAAAACTTGATTTAAATCTAGATTAATTATTGACAATCTTTATACCGCCTTTATGGCTGGTTTTATCTTATACCGCCTTTATGGCTGGTTTTATCTGTCTACCGCCTTTATGGCTGGTTTATCTTTATTCGCCTTTATGGCTGGTTTTATCTGTCTACCGCCTTTATGGCTGGTTTCTATCTTTATACCGCCTATATGGCTGGTTTTATACGATTTTGGCATAATTAAGTACCTTGGTAGGACTTGTTATAGACAAACGGTATCACCGCCTTTATGGCTGGTTTTCTATTTTTGGCATGCTTGGTACCTTGGTCGGACTAATTATTGACAGAAATGACTACCGCTTTTATGGCTGGTTCTTTAATTGGCATAATTAATTCTTGTAATAAATTAAGTGGGTATAAAAAAGACAATTTATAATATATTATAAAGCGAGATTTATAAATGTTTAAAAGACTAAAAGTGGATCCCCTAACTCCAGCATTTCCTTCTATTACTGTATTTCAACCTAAAATCCTCCAACTACTTCAACAAAGCAAACTTTTCATTCCCGTACTGTTAAATATTCTATTTTGCTAAATCTCTTCTCTGTGGATCGACCCCGGACTCACCGGGTTATTTTATTACTTCGACACTCTTATACTTGGGAGTAAAAGACCACTTTTCGAGCGTGTCAAGAAATCTGTTAGTCCTTTGAAGTCTTAACATAGAATCACAAAAGCGTAATGAGTGTTAACTATGGATTTTTATAGAGGATATCGAAGTCTATAGTTGATGATCTTTCACTCGGCACTCGAAGAGAGGGAGTGAATATTTTAGGATCTTGACTTATAAATAATTTAACCGAACAATGGTTAATTGGCCATAACAAATACATAGGTGACAGTTATGTGAAATCAGGATCCAGAATCTCATCGTATTAGTTCCTCTATCTAATATTTGTATATTTTATTTAATTATTATAAATCTTTATTATTTGTTTTTAAATAAGTTAGGATTATTCAATTGTAGTACTTAGTGCGAGTTAACGCAATCCCTGTGGGTTCGACACTCTTAACTCATATTTATACTAAAACTTGACACTGTACACTTGCGGTACGATATAAAAATATCACAACAAGTTTTTGGCGCCGTGCCGGGGATTGTTTGTTTAATTCATATTAATACTACTACCAAGTAATCTTAGCTTTATTTAGAATTTTATTTTTATTTTATTTTTATTTTTATTTTTTTCTTTATTTCCTTTATTTTTGTCTTAAGTTTTATTTTTATTTAAATTTTTATTTTATTTTGCTGTTTTATATTTTTTTCTTACGAGGTGAGTTTGAAAAGAACCAATGGCAGATCCTGTTAGTGCACTGATAGCTGAAGTATCGTCCTTCACGACTCATCTAGCAGTATTGATAAATCAAATGAGTCAACCGTCTATTGAAGCTTTTTCTGCTAATGGAATGTTTTATCCACAGAGGAGCAGGATTTGAACAAGTACAGTATGTGAACAATTGGAACTTCAACAACTGTAGAGGCAGTCATATGCTTAATTATTATCATCCGAATTTTTCATATGCTGATATGGAGAACATTTTACAACCTCCTCATGGCTTCAATTATCCAAAAGTTGAGCAGAAACCTTCCTTAGAAGACCTCATGACCACGTTTGTAGCTACAGCTTCAGAGGGTTTGAGAAGAATGAGTCAATGCTGGATAATATCGAAACACGAATGGGCAATATAGAGGCAAATATGAAATCTTAGAAGTAAAAATTGAGTTGCTTGCTTCTTCCATGGCCAATCAACAGACATGGATTTTCCGAGTGATATACTGAAGTCAACCCCAATGAGCAAAGTCAAATTATAACCTGTAGGAGCGGAAAAGAGTTTAAAGACACCTCTCAGGACTTAGGCAGTAAAGAAAATGAAATGGTATTTCAGGAGGAGGAAGGAAACAGTAATAGAAGAAGAGAACAAAGGTGAATTGATAATGAGAGATCAATATGAAGAAATCACCTTCAGTGTTTTCAGAGCCATGCCGAGCTCTCAAGGTGATGCAGACTGTCACATGATAGATACAGTAGAAAAGAGAGTTGAAACCAGACAGGGTGAATCAGTATTTCAACAGCCTATGAGCATAATGCAACCATGTATAAAGGAAAATTCTCTGCAGCTAAACTCGAAACCACGCCCAAAGGGCCGTAAAAAGAGGAAAAGAAATGCCAGTTCTCACTTAGAGATAATTCCTGGAAGATTAAAAAGAAAACCGAGCCAATTTTGCCGAATGTGCAGTCCAGAATTTCTAATTGACGGGAAATCTACATATCCTGGGGGACCATCTATGGATAAATCACCACAGCCTGCCAAGCTATCTTTTTCATGTCATAAGAACCGGTGGATACCAAAGAAGAAAACAGATGAGATTACCCGGTTCACTACTTTAAGCCACCATAACCATTTGGGTGGTTGCGTCTGGCTGAAGACGTTAAACTTAGCGCTAGCGGGGAGACAACCCTTGCATTTCTTTTATTATTATTTTCTTTACTTTTTATTTTATTTTATTTTATTTTATTGTGTGCTATTTATTTATTTGCATGTTATTTATGCAGGTAGCACGAGACACACAAAGCCCGCACAACCAAATTCTAACCAGCAAGAGTCTGATCAACTCCATGCACGGTAGTGTTGTTCCTTACTCTTTTCTTTAAATTTATCTTACATTGAGGACAATGCAAATTTTAAGTTTGGGGGTGTGTGCATGTTGCTTACTTGTTATTTTTGTTAAATTTTGTTATTTATTATTTAAATTTTGAAAAAAAAATAAAATTTGTTTTAGTCTTTGATAGTAAAGCATAAATCTTGTGATAATATTGTTTGTTTATGAGTGAAATTTTAGAAACGATAAGTGCCTAATTTACTTTTATCTGATGCCTTGAATAATTGATCTATGTTAGACTCGTAAGCACTTAAAAATAGGTTCTTAGCAGTAAAACTTAAGTAATTGACAATGTGACTAGTTGACGAAATTGCATGTCGATGAATGACCGTTTGCTTAGATATCTATCTTGATTTGCTAGTGTTATGAAATATGGTATAGCTAAAAAAAAGAAAAATGTCTCTAAAGAAAGAAAATAAACCACCTATAACCGATAAGCGTGAAGCTACCCATGGGCGAGTATTAGGACCACCATGAGGAGAAATGCTACCTTAAAGGGTAGGTGAGTTGAAAAAAAAAGTGCAAAATGAGACAAAAAAAGAGACAAGAAAAGAAAAGAAAAGTCATACCATACTGAGCACGAAATAAAGCAATTACAAAGCATAATTGAGATATCTAGGTTGGTTTGACCCATTGATTCTAATTTTTAAACGAAATCATTGAGTTGGCTTACTTAAGATCAAAGCTGTGATTGAACCTTTACACACACACACCTGAGTCTAGCTTAGATAATTTATTCAATAATTTGGATTCGAGTTGCAATTGCGTACTTTGAAGGTTCTCTAATTTCATTTATAAGCTTTCTTTGAGGATATATTTATGCGTAACTATCGAGACTATGTTTTGTTATTTTTTATTTTTGCATGATTGTGTGTGAATGACGTTTGTGGGTATCGTCACTGTAAGCCCTCACGAGACTATAACTCGTCCACTAGGGCCGCCTAGGGGTTTAAAGGCTTGTTGCATACGCTAAATGCAATCGTGATCCCTACGAAAGTGGCTTATTTAATTTAGTTATTTTTAATTATTTATTTGAATTTATTTTTTATTTTATCTTTTGCTCGGGATTAGCAAAACCTTAAGTTTGGGGGTGTTTGATAAGTGTGGTTTATACCCACTTATTATGACATTCTCAGCTTATTTTTTTGTTATAATTCGAGATATTAAATATCTTTTATAGTTTATTTTATGTTTTATTTGTAGGAGCATTAAAATATGGATCGGGGAATAATTGCACGTGTTTTGGGAAGTTTCGGGAACACAAGACGAGCATAGGAGCTTTGACGAATCAAAAGGCGCCTTGGCGCCCATTGCTCACACATATTCCAGACACAATAGCGCCAAGGCGCCATTGAAACCATTGAATTTAACAAAGGAGCCATGGCGCCACTTACATGCATAAGCATTGGCGCCATGGCGCCAATGTTAAATTGAAAGAAATATTAATGGCGCCACGGCGCCATTAGCAAAAGCAATTGAGGCGCCGCGGCGCCAGTTGCTTAATTAAACAAAGGCGCCGCGGCGCCTCCTCACCCATACAATTTCCCGACGATTTGGCGCCGCGGCGCCCACTTACAAAAGCTGCGGACGCGTTCCAGGATTCACTTTTTAGGGTTTTTAATAATCCTAATGCCACCCAAAGACTCCTAGACTCAACTATAAATATAACATTCCATCCAACACTCAAGGGGAGGCTAATACGGAGGCTAATACAGAGCACAAAACACAGAAACACATATTTTTAGAGATCCAAGGAGAGGATTGAAGAGCGACAAGAGGAGACAAAGGCTTTAATATCCGGAGAGGAAGAGATTCAATTCGGGTTTTATCTTCTTATTTCTTTCTTAAAACTCTAATGATTTCCATTAGATTCGTGGCTTGATTATTTATTGTTTTATCTTTTGTCATGAATTTACTCCTTAATTCTGGAGAATGATGTAACTGATGCTTAAACCTTAATTTTAATTACTGATTTTGTTATGAAGTTTTATTGATTTATTTATATTCTTTTGAGTTTAATGCTTCTTGATTGTTGGCCACAATTTGAGATGATGAATGTTTAGAATCTATCACTCGAGAGAGGGGATTTTGAATAGATCTAGAGAATATAGCCTAGGATTTTATAGAGTTCGAGAGAATCTGTAGTCCTTTGAAGTCGTTAACATAGAATCACAAAGCGTAATGAGTTGTTAACTATTGGATTTTTATAGAGATATCGAAGTCTATAGTTGATGATCTTTTCACTCGGCACTCGAGAGAGGGAGTGAATATTTTAGGATCTTGACTTATAAATAATATAATCGAACAATGGTTAATTGGCATAACAAATGCATAGGTGACAGTTAGGTGAAATCAGGATCCAGAATCTCTATCGTATTAGTTCCTCTTATCTAAATATTTGTATATTTTATTTAATTATTATAAATCTTTATTATTTGTTTTCTAAATAAAGTTAGGATTATCAATTGTAGTACTTAGTGCGAGTTAACGCAATCCCTGTGGGTTCGACACTCTTAACTCATATTTATACTAAAACTTGACACCGTACACTTGCGGTACGATATAAAAATATCACAACATTTACCCATGTCAAATTTTTCATATTCACATATCTACATATGTGTCAATCTAATAGCTAACATCTAAAGCATACAAGGCAAAACTCGATTACTATCGAATATACCCATTAACATCAAATCCACTTCAATCACATGAAGCTTGAAGTCATACATATATATTTTTAGCACAAATATCCATATCTGAAGTATCATCAAATGACCAATCAAATAAACTTTCTTCATTTTAAAATAAATTCTTTCAATTCAATACAAACTTTCTTCAATTCTGATGGCCTCAAAATGACTTAACATGCGAGATTCATATGCATTCATTCATATCATAACTCACTTCTCTTATATTCATGCAAATACAATTTTAGAACTCTTACACATATACGTATATATGATAACAACTTAGCAAATTTACTTTATAACATCTTATGGTCACACCGACTTACATATCATTCTTTCATTCCATGCACACATACACCATTCATACTTATCACGAGATCTATCATACATACACATACACTTATGCAAACATAAAACCATCGTGTAAATGACAACGAAGCATACATAGCAATCAAAACATCAAGAACACATAACCAAACATTACACACATATGGCTGGCTTATACATACAATGTTCATACGGGACTCATTACATAATTTAGAATCGGTATGAGATGAATGTCGTCTGAACGGATTCCTAACCAGCTCGACTACTACAACGCGAGATTTAAACCAATCAAGATACACACATACATAAATAACAAGTGACACAATTTCATCACACGATCTCACATACACTAGCACATACATGTCAAACATTGCTTATCACCATGTATACATACGTATATACATCAAACATATGAACATATCTATTATTTGAATTCTGATACCATAGCCTTTAAAAATCTTCATGTCTTTTTCTTATCAATCAAATACATTTTGTTTCCAGAATCTTATCAGAATATACATTAATAAACACATCCATTCATACACGTACTTTACTCATTCAAAGAGTTTAGCTTATACCAAATTAAAAAATCATGATTTACCTCCATTTACCGATTTTGTATACTCAATCTATACATGTCTTAACATCGAATGCATATATACAAATACATATTCATATACTTATACATTTACATATTTATTCACATACACATTGTCTATTGTTACAGGTTCACACCCTTACGTGTAAACCAAGCTTGTAATGAAATTATTTGTGCAATAATTTAACCAAGCCTATGTAACATTTATTTCCAAGGATAATTTACTCCTAAGTTTTCATGCATAAGTACAAGGCTCATATCTAAGTTTGCATATAACCTATGTCCGAATTTGCATATAACATATTTGCATATAATCCATGTCCGAATTTGCATACAACCTATTTGCATAAAATATATGTCCCAATTTGCATACAACCTATTTGCATATAATCTATGTCCGAATTTACATGCAATGCATTTTTACTTACCTGGCTCGCCAGCTGCCACCTGACTTGCCTGCTGCTTCAAACTAAGTTGATCTTGTGGTCCATTTTCGAACTGTGCTCCATTTTTGGAGCGCCATTTTCGGCATCTGATGTGTGTGCCCCATTTTTGGAGCGCCATTTTCGGCATCTGTTGTGTGTGCTCCATTTTGGAGCGCCATTTTCGGCGTCTGCTGTGTGTGCTCCATTTTGGAGTGCCATTTTCGGCATTTGCTGTGTGTGGTCCATTTTGGAGTGCCATTTTTGGCATTTGCTGTGTGTGCTCCATTTTGGAGTGCCATTTTCGGCATTTACTGTGTGTGCTCCATTTTGGAGCGTCGTTTTCGGCATCTGTTGTGTGTGCTCCATTTTGGAGTGCCATTTTCGGCATCTGTTGTGTGTGGTCCATTTTGGAGCGCCATTTTCGGCCTTTGTTATGGTAACGGTCCATTTCTGAACCATGTTGTGTGAGAATATGGCTCATTTTTGAACCGTTACTTGATGAGGTGGTCTTTACCGCTATAATCCTGCGAATACCAATAAAAATTGTATGTATGTGATATGTATGCATGTATGTATGGATGCATGATGCTGATGTGGACCTCGTGCCCAAACTGATATCGATGTGGGCCTCGCCCCTAAACTGACACTGATGTGGGCCTCGCCCCCAAACTGATATTGATATTGGCCTCGCCCCCAAACTGCTGCGGACGTGGGCATCGCCCCTAAACTGATACTGATGTGGGCCTCGACCCTCGGAACTCATCCCCAAACCGATACTGATGTGGGCCTCGGCTTGGGACTCATCCCCAAACTGATACTGATGTGGGCCTCGGCCTTGGGACTCATCCCCAAAATGATGCTGATGTGGGCGTCGGCCCTAGGACTCATCCCTAAACTGATGCTGATGTGGGCTCGCCCCTAACTGATACTGATATGGGCCTCGCCCCCAGACTGATACTGATATGGCCTCACCCCAAACTGATACTGATATGGGCCTCGCCCCCAGACTGATACTGATAATGGCCTCGCCCAAAACTGACAGTGATGTGGGCCTCACCCCTAGACTGATAATGATATGAGCCTCACCCCAAATTGATACTGATGTGGGCCTCGCCCCTAGACTAATACAGATATGGGCCTCGCCCCAAACTAATACTGATGTGGGCCTCACCCCGAGACTGATACTGATATGAGCCTCGCCCTAAACTGATACTGATGTGGGCCTCGCCCCCAGATTGATACTGATATAGGCCTCGCCCCTAGACTGATACTGATATGGGCCTCGCCCCAAACTGATACTGATGCGGGCCTCACCCCGAGACTGATAATGATACGGATGTGGGCCTCGTCCCCAGACTGATACTGATATGGGCCTCGCCCCCAGACTGATACTGATATGGGCCTCGCCCCAAACTGATACTAATGTGAGCCTCAACCCTGTGATTCATTCCTGAAAACTGCTGACACTGTACTGTTGCTGCTTCTGTTTGGCTTGCATTTGACGCTTTCTCTTTTTCTTTGTTGAAACCTGTGAATACAAACAAAACACGACAAAACAAAAGAATGCAAGTGTGTTTGGTGTATGCATGCATGAATGAGTTTCCTATTGCGTTGGGTTAGGTCTTCTGCCAGTTCCCTTGATGACTATTTGGTCTTCTCTTCCTCAGGCAAAGTACCGCTTCAATCTATCCATGTTGATTGGCTCGGTAAACCCATTCCCCTCCAAATCTGACAGTCTTATTGCCCCGTTCCCCAATTTCCGAAATGGCTATCCTATCTTCTGCTTGCTTCTTTCGGGAATTACCTTGTGTTCTAAACATCGTTGAGTATCATAGTACCAGGGTTGAATGCTTTTGTCAAACATACTAATGTCGCAGGTTGAAGGAAGAGACTCAAGCAAGTAAACGAAATGAACGTCTTTGTTATCATTAAGAACAGGTTCGAACAAGTAGATAAAATCAATGTCTTTATTAAAATGTAGAATTGCGATCAAATAAGCTAGGAAAAACAGTCTCATCATCTTGTATGCTTGCCGTATTTCAATTTATCTTTATGCATGCGAATTCGGACATAGATTATATGCAAATAGGTTGTATGCAAATTGGGACATAGATTATATGCAAATAGGTTGTATGCAAATTCGGACATAGATTATATGCAAATATGTTATATGCAAATTCAGACATATGTTATATGCAAACTTAGATATGAGCCTTGTACTTATGCATGCAAACTTAGGAGTAAATTATCATTGGAAATAAATGTTGTTGAGGCTTGGTTAAATTATTGCACAAATCATTTCATTACAAGTGGCATAAGTAATGGACCATTCCGAACCCAACGGTTTGAGGTCTTCCCTTGCGAGGGGTGAGTGCGGCCTTAAATCTTTATCATGGTTCACACCAGGTGGCGACTCTATTATTATCCGATTTAGTCCCCTGCGGGCTACTCCGTACTCCCAACTAGGCCGCGGGCCTAGAACAACATGCGTCGCCCAGTTTCTGTGTCCCACAGTCTGGCGACTCCACTGGGGAAGTGACAATACAGGGTTAGGTCAAGGTTGAATGGTTTGCAGGGTTTTTGGGCCAAATGTGCTTTAAAACTGAGGTCCAACAAGTGAGCCCGAAGCTAAACAAGCAAATAAAATCTAACAAAAATACTGATTCCTTCCGAAGTCTGTTTCCCACGACTTCCTCGACTTAAAAGGTAGTGTCTCCAAATGAGACTCATCATAGGGACTTATATGCAAAATACAGTGCCTACAGGTGGGAAGCATCTTATACATGTTAAAGTTAACAATAAAGTCCTTGAAAGACTTATGAAGAGATGCGAGAATCACGTTATTCCCGAGGCGGTTGTCAATAGGAATATCCATCCTTTCGAACTATTCGATACAATCTATTAGCTTCATCACATGTGGGCTAACAGGTTTTCCCTCTGGGAGGAAAGTATGAAAAAGCTCGATAGCCACCCTATGCATCTCTACTTGTGGTCGATCACTAAATAGTTCCTTCATATCCATCAAGATGGATCCGGAATCAGGCATCGGCATATACTTCCTCTGTAGTTCCAGCACCATAGATCCCAAGATGTATGACCGGAATTTCCGATCATCATCCTTCCATCTTTTGAACATCTCACATTCCTCATCTAAAGCATCATCTGAAACCCTTGCGGGCATTGGGAGATCTAGAACATATTCAAGTTGCTCCGCTTGACAAAGAATTCAGAGATTCATGAGCCAAACAATATAATTAACAGCACCCTAAAGCCTATGCGTATCAAGTATACGCGAAGAGGGTTTGAACAGACACTCTGTCTACACAAGATAAAACAAAATTAAGCGGATAATAATATTTAAATATCATGATAAAACACTAAATAGACTATGGATTTACTTTTACTATAAAGTGCCCTCGCATTGTCTTACATATTCTTTATAATCTCTACAAACAAGAATATCGAAATTTAACTCTTAAATCTCACAATTTGAAGTAGATCCTTCTTGACATTTACGCAAATCTCACGCTTTAGGAATATTGACCTTTGTAAATTCGAGAAGGTAGACAACTATTGTCAATTGCATCTCATGCAACTCTTACATTCGGTCCTAAATCGAATCTTATCCTCACGCTTTAGCAATATTGGATAATTCAATTTTTAGATCAACTTGTCTATCGTCGAAAGTAGGATACTAATATTAACCTCACGCTTTAACAATATTGGATAATACTTTCTCTTAATTCGACTCATCTCATGCTTAACCGATTAGAACAAAACATTATAATCAATCATTCACACTTGAGCAATATTGGGAATAATCATAATGGTTTAACTAAGACCGTATAGACAAGCCGGACCATGTCATATTTTCACACAAAATTAATGACACTTAGATCAAGTGTAAAGATTTCAACAAGCTCAAATGCATACAAATATTTAAATGTATGCATGTATAATAAAATGCCTAAACATGTAATCTACTATTAAATGTATGCATGGGCATTTTATACAATTAAAAAAAAATTGTAAAGAACATGAATAATTAAAAGCATGTATCGCTCTGATACCACTTGTTGAGTGAAGAACAGACAAGCTGTGCGCAGCGAAACCCGCCCGAGATCAAATCCCGAGCGAATAAAAAAAAATTATTTCGGCAGTGACCAAAAATAGTGTATAAAAATTTTTAATCACAAATTTAAATTTTTCAATGCACTAAAAATCATTACCAATTTTTTATGCATTAAAATAATTACCATAAGCTCAATTAAATATTTTACACACTTTAATACATTTATCAACTCTTGATAAATCATTCCAAGCAATTAAATTATTCTCTGACACTTGAAAAATAATCTAAGCATACAAAATCACTATATCAACTATATTCTAATTTTGCATACACTTTTATGCTTCAATTCCTCACATAAATGCTTCTAATTTTTCCAACAAATTCACTAACAATTTTTCTCAACAAAAAATTTACAAATTAAATTTACCAACTAAAGCTTTCATCCTTGCCAATTGTTAAAGCTTTGCATCCAAGTTTTTCCAAATCCTTCCAGCAACTTCAACCTTTGAAATCTTTCTATCTCCACCAAATTAAGCTTTTCCAAGAACAAATCTTGGTGATCAAAAGGTGGTCTGATCACTCAAGAATGACAACCAAAAATTTTCCTAAAGTTTAACTCTTAAACACTAGAAATATTATCACTTCAAGCTTACAAATTAATCTCTAACACTTTACGATTGATTCCAAATACTTGATAAGTTGTTGGGTAATTTTTGGTGAGAATAATGGCTTGATTTTTGAGAGCAAAATAAAAAAATTCAATTAATTTTCTTTTTCTGGTTTCGGCAACAAGCTTTGAAGGAGAAGAAGAAATTTGTTTTTTTTTTCTTGTTCTCTTTCTTTCGGCAGGCAGTGTGTAAGTAAAAAGAAAGAAAAAATGCTTTTTCTTTTATTTTGTTTTTATTAATAAAAATAATGAAAACAAAAACTAAACCAATTAACAAACCATGGTTTAAGGGAATCTTTTCCCTACACCACAAATTTCAAAAAATTAATTTAACCAAAGTTAAAAATTATCTCACCAACCAAGGTAACTAAATTGCAATTAAAAGATTTTAGTTAATTTAACTAAAAACATTCAATTACATTAACTAAAGTTACTTTCATTAATTAAAACATTTATTTGTATAAACCAAGTAATTAATTTTGTACATTAATTAACAATTAAATTAATTCACTAATTAATTACTAATTTTATGTAAATCAAATTTACATCTATTATACAATAAACTTATATCAACTTTTGATATAAAATTAATTAATTCAATTAAATTAATTCATCTCATGAATTATCGGATCAAACAATTTAATCCTAAAACCCAAAACACTTTGTCAACATTTGATGAAAGTCGCCCTAGTACTCAACGAGTAAACTTAATATAATGGAACTCTCTAGGCTCACGTTCGGTTGTTACTTATATATATACATATATATCTCATATATTCGTACACATATTCATGAAGGCATGCCCACCTACAAATCATGACTAAAAACAACACGACACGTCGAACCATACAAGTCGAGGTTAAAACGTTAATGTATAATCGCTTCGTCATTACCGTCTCCAATTGAGTTAGGTTATAGTTTTTACTGTCAAAACTTATCTACTCAATATATAATAACTTTTCACAATCATATTCCATTAATAAATAATATATGCAAAACTCTTTTCAATATTATTTATAATGTTAAAGAAACAAATTCTTCAACGAACTTTTGGCCAAAAGATTTCTGGAATATACTCTGAAATATTTCTGGAAACATAATCCAACCATATGGACTGACAAATCCTCATATTAACACACACCGATCTTCGTGAGCATTGGTCTATACATAACAGTCATCCAGAGGTCAGACCATAAAAGGTCTCTGACAGGCATGGTATCAGGCACAGAGGATCACTCACAAGACCACTGTGGTGTCTCAAGTCAAAAGACCACAATAACTACTCAACTCGAAAAGACAAATATTGACAATTTTATGGAATATCTATTATTCATTTTTTATGAGTTTGTTTGATATTCATTCCACTAATGAATATTTGCATTTCTATACAAACTTCCACTAAGCTGACAGTCTGTTGAGACAAACCATATGTCCATTACATATATAGACAATGCACTAGTCTTACCAATATAATTACCGACCCATGTCAATATATCTAGACCAGAAATAATTTATATTCGAGAGAATGCGTGATATTTCTCAACACCATTGTAACTCTTGCAACTATATCACCATATGTTGTAACTCTCGGGTCTTTACTAATTTCATATAAGATTTTGAGTGAAACTCGAAATCTCTAACTCTTAGAGTAATCTAACGCTTAGATTTACAATATTAAATAAAAGTAATAAATTTACATACAAATAAATAAATAATCATGATAAAGAAAACATTACATTGCATAAATAATAAATATTCATACAAAAAGTGAATGTGTTCGATCACCATTTCCAACAATATTAACCTACATATACATAATGTATGTATTTAAATGTTAGAATATCCAACAAATAAGTTAGACATAATATTATATGTATACAAAATTAAATTACCTTAAGACTCGACTTTCTTAACGCCATTAGTTGTCAATTAAATGTCTTGTAACAACCATATACCCTCTCGTTTGGTTACTAGAAGTTCACATGTCAGTAGTAATAGCAACCATGTTGTCATTAATATTCAACAAATTCATTATTTTCATATTTTCTGATTTATAGAACTTGAAAATCTAAGCATTTAAAGTGTTTTGGACATCTTCTTCACCAAAGGGTTGCAATAACTCATTAAGTTATTAAAAGCATCATACTCAACAAACTTAAGAGGCAGCTCATGCTTTATAACCAATGGAGTAATTTTTTTACGGACAATATTTACATCAAATGATCTAAGCTCAATAGAAGTCATTCCATCTTCCTGCTTTATAACATTAAGAGTTTTTTGAACTGTATCTTCAAACTTAGGTTGTTTTTTAGTATAACAATTCTTCATGTGTCTATTTAAGAGACTGGTACCTTTTTCAGACATACAACTCACTGTAGGACACAGAAATCGGCGACGCTGTTCCAGGCTCATGGCCCATTCTAGAGTATGGAGTAGCCCACGGGGGACTAAACCAGAGAATAAAGGAGTCGCCACTCAGTGTGAACTGGGAAAATGATTTAAGGCCGCACTCACCCCTCGCAAAGGAATACCTCAAACCGTTGGGTTCGGAATGGTCCCTTACTTATGCCACTTGTAATGAACAGATTTATGTATAATATAACTGAGTCTACGCAACATACATACGCAAGAATAATCTATATCTAAGTTCGCATACAACCTATATCTAAGTTTGCATATAACCTATATCTAAGTTTGCATGCATAAAAGTAAGTCAAATAACGACAAGCACACAATCTCATGGACACATTAAATTGATGAATAAGGAAACATAAATAAATAATCTATTGTCTAAACATAAACATTGAAGAGATATAATTAAGCTTCTAGTGCGAAAGAAACAACTAAATCATGCATAAAAATAACATACTAAACAACTAAGTCATGCATAAAAATAACAAACTAAACAACTAAATCATGCATAAAAATAACATGCTATTTCTAATAAATAACGAATAAACACAAGATTAGATGAAACAAAATATGTGCGTTTCTCAAGTGGTACGTGGAATTGTATCCCAAGTTCAGACCGTACTACCGTCCATTTGGATTCGGCTAAGGAATTTACGTCTGGGTTTCCATCCAATATGCCACGAGAGATAGCACAAAATCATTCATCCCATGGCCACAACATACATAAATCAACAATACGCATGCGAAGAAATATTAATAAATAATTAAAAAGATGAACGAGAATAAATAAAAGGGTGCCCTCAGGACTTACCTTTTAGGTCGCCTCTTGGAAGTGCGTTACACGGCCGTCGGAAGGGTTAATGCTCCGCAACTCCTCCGGTTCACTGGTTCAACATTTTCCTTCGTTGCTTCACTGTTTTGGGTTGCTATTTTCTCTATCTTTGCTGCTGTTTTTGGCCACTATTTTTTACGGTAATTAGGGACTGTTTTAGCTTACTGTTTTGCGGTGGTTTATGGGGTGTTTAACGGTGCTGCAATTCACAGTTTAAGGGCTTTTTAAGGGCTTTGCAGTTCACGATTTAAGGGCTGCTGGATTTGTTGGTTAGGGCTGCTACGTTTAGGGTTTTATTTTTTTTGTGAACTGTTTGTGATCCAGAGGAAGTTCGGTGAGGGTTATTTAGGGTTTGTTGTGTGTTGGCTGAGCGTGTGAAGTGTGAGGACAGTTTAGTGGCTTTTTGTTTGGACGTGAGTCAGTTGGTGGGGGCGGTTGTGTGGGTTGAGGGTGCTAGGTGTAGGACACAGAAATCGACGATGCTGTTCTAGGCTCACGGCCTAGTTGGGAGTATGGAGTAGCCCACGGGGGACAAAAC
>SKCR01040140.1:0-60069 GCA_019454045.1 Zanthoxylum bungeanum | reverse complement strand
TTATTCAATACCTATATGTAATGAAATCATGATTGACAACTCTCAAAATCAAAGCATTCACAAACTCAAACCATAGGTCTTTACCCATCTCAATCCTTATGTGATTAATGAAATTGAACTTCTATCTAAGCTTGATTAACTTGGAAAATAATTCTGTCATGCATGAGGGTCGTGGATTCATACTTGGGTCTCATTGGTTTATTGGTAAGTTTGAATATCATGAAGAAATTCAAAAATAAAGGATAAAAGCTTACATTGCTTTATAAGCACTTGAAAATGGAAGAAAATCACACCATTGAAGCTTTCTTGGAGCTGAGATTTGAAGTAAAAATGGAGGGGTGTGAGGGTTTTCGAATATGGGTTTATCACGACCTAAAACTGGAGCCAATGACAATGAGGTAAATAAACGAACAAAACCAATTCAAATACCATTCAAACGGTCAAAAGTCACACTAAATCGATTAAAGAGTGAAAGCATGACTTGGTCAAGAATGACCAAAATGTAAAATCTCAAAAATATGCCTCGGGGACTTAAAAAAAAGAAAATATAAAATCATATAGAGAATATTCAAAATGTTCCCACATATAAATGTGAACACATATTGTGAAATAAATATTAACCTTCAGATAATGATCCAACTATGCAATGCATCACCTAAACAACTACATATGCTGATAATCTCAAATACAAATCAATTACCTCCAGGAATGTACTAGCACTGACGAAGCAAATGAAACTACTCAACACGATTCAACACTCTCGAGAAATCAAACTACTCTTCGCTTTCTGAAGCTCCAAAATCTAGAACGCACCCTCAAGTTTTGAAGCTCTAAGGTCATATATGAAATGTTAATTTAAGGGGTGAGCGAAACCACGTGCTCAGTAGAGATTAATGCACTCACATTATTAGGTTTTACGAAAATCCTGCATGGTTAGTAAGATATATAGATATACTAGTCTGTGCCCGTGTCTACGCCACAATGTTACATAATTTAGAGAGAGATTGAGATTCTGCTATTTAATTTATTTATAATGAAATGATTTTATTTTTTAATTAAATGATTTTATTCTTTAATTTATTTGGTAGTTTTCATTTTCCATTAATAAATGATTTTATTCTTTAATTTATTTAGTAATTTTCATTTTCCATTTTTATAGAGATTCTATAATGAAATGATTATTTATCAGCCATTAGATTATAATGAAATGATCTGAGCCGCCAATTAAGCCACATAAAGATAGCATTTGGATACATTATCTCTCTTAATCCTAACCATCCGCTATATTCTCTTTCCTCCCACACCATTGTCCTTTATAATATAGATATGTCCAATAAAACAATATTGATGATGTGAGTTAAGAAATAGCTATAATTTATACATTTTATCAATATAAATAAAAATATACACCATCGATAACATTAATCATTTAAATAAAATATGTGAGCGAAAAATCATATGGGTCCTTGTATCCAGACTCCGAACACTAGAGCTGTAAATAAATAATGTGCCATATGAGGCCATATAACTAGTCACCTCAAATAGAAGCTGTGGAATAATCAATGTGCCACAGCGGCTACATAACAAACTTTAGGAAACGATTTCTGCACGGCAAAATCGTGTTAGGCATTGGGATCGACCTTGAAATTTTTATCTACATTTTCCCCTTCTTACCCAAAATTTTCCAACCCATTTTGACTTGTTTTGCTTATATTTTTAATGATTTTTCCATCCCGAATAGTCCCAAAGCTGTTTTGCACACAAAAAATCCATTTACGTGCGCACAACTCACTATTTTATGTTGGTTGTTTGCTGATTTTTCTTCCACTGTTTTGGACAATATAATCACTCCAAACAACCCCAAAATAATAATTAAATGATCATATAATTTAATATTTCTGAAATATAACATAAATGTATATGATTATCTCAAAATCATTCAATAATGAAAATTTTATATTAAACTTATTTTATATAGTTTTCAAGTGTGACTTCAATTATTAATCACATTAATAATTTTAATATAATCTATTATTATGCATATGAGTTCATAATTGGACTATGCAATTAGGATATGATTTGCTGTAGTGTTGGGTTTCTAGGTTAGTCCCAAAATCAATTTAAGCATAGAAATCATGTGTGAATACAATAAGAAGTATGGTAGAATCATACTTACAATGATCGACTTTTGCGATGCGAGGAACAACAAAAATCTTCAAGCTTTTCCTCCATGAAGCTCACGGTTTTGGCCTCCCTTTTTGTGCTCCATTTTGAATCTTCAAGCTCCAAGCTTTGGGTAAGGATTCCATGCCCATGGATGGGTTTCCCTATCACCTTTGGATGACTCCTAATGTGTGCTAGCACCTTGGAAATTTTGCCACAAAATTCCCTATTGCCTTAATAAACTCTCGGCATTGAGAGAAAATAAGAAGAAAGAAAAATGGCCCAAGGCCGAGAGGTTGGAGAAGAAGAAGGGAGAGAGTGAGTTGGGTTTGTGTATTTAGTTTTCCAAAAACTAATACCCAAAATTCAAATTCCAAAAGTACAAGCATTAAAGCCTTCAACCACTCACATCACTCATGAATAGTGATTGGTTGTCAATCACTCAAAGTGACAAGACATCCATCACATTAATGACGAGTGATTTGACGCGTGATAGACTTGTGGGCCGCACTTGAATTCGAAATGCGAGTGGGCCGCAACACTCCCGGGCTCGGTTCGCTAATTTCGAATTAACGAATTTTCCGTTGCGACTATTAAATCAAATTCAATTAAATAATTTTAACCTAGCAAAATTACTATTCACGTCACTGACGAATTAATTCTAAATTAACTCGTTCGCCTGAATTAAAATCCAATTTTATTCCGCGTCGAAATCCAATTTCGTATAATATATCGAATATATTATTTTATCGATTAATTCCAATTAATCGTTCTCTCTCTTCAATAGTATTTTATCCTAGATAAATATCTCCGTAATTAATCCCGGATTAATTTTCTCTCTCTTATAATTAATCCCAGATTAATAAAGTGAGAGTCATACGTCATCGGTGAATCTTCGGGAAGCGACCCATAAGATCCCCGGATATGTTGGCAGTAAATCCGGTCGTCGGACTATCCGAACACGTACGTACCTAGTACTACGTTTTTACAGATTTACAAGACATGGTTGGCTTCCAGCAAAGCACCGTGCCTACCCAATTCTCCAGAAATATTCTTAAAGGAATATGTGATCTTTATCAGGCGTAGTATACATAGTATTGCGTATTACGATCCAGTATCGGATGTCACGTGCAAGGCCTGGGGCTGGAAATGTGTCTGCCCCGTACGAAGCACATATCAGATCTCTGGTAACTAGTCTCTATAATCGGATAATCATGACATAATCATATTATTCTGATGACTGCAGTACATAAGAGCACCAGTTCCGTATCCTACATGATCATCATCTCCACTATGACTGGAGTGATACTTTAGTCTTGACATCACACCCAATACACTACGATTCTCAATATACCCAGAAGAGGCGTACACAGAACCTCTTAAGCCCTGGATGACCAAAACCAAAGTATATTGATTGTCGCAAGTATTAGCGGTGCACGTCTCAAGTTAAGACCAAATACACTACCCTCTGTCATTCAGAATTCCATAGACACATAGTCATGACGATATTCTGATGGGTCTATCCAGAGTGGTTCGAGTGAATCTGTGTACTGTATCGGTACAACACCAACCTCATATTACCTGCATGAGTATCATATACCCAAATATATGAGAACTATGTCGTTATGCTCCCACAACACGCACAAGTGTAATAATAGTCTATTCCGCGTTATCGATGTCCAATCTCGATAATACCACGACTAGGGATATTTAATGATTAAACCTTTGTGGATTGATACTGTCTCATATCATCTCAATTCGGAACTAATCATAAGGACCTTTTATCATTTATACATCTTGGTAATCTAATTACAAATGATAAAAGAGCAATTTCCTTTGTCACATAGTTAATTTGTACACCAACACCATGATCTGTACAAATAGTGATTCTATGGGTCATAATTGTTCAACAATCTCCCATTTGACCTATAGCCAATCACTCAAGTGTCATATACCCGAACTATGTATGGTTCGCTCAAACTTCTGCTGAGAAAAGGCTTTCGTCAGCGGATTTGCATGGATATCATCTGATGCGATTTATACGATCATCACATCGCCATGATGTATGATCCGAACAAATCAGATGAATATTTGAGGTATATATCTGGATCGATGATGAGACCATTAATTCTTTAGCCTGTGTTGTATCCTAGCTCAGCTGCTAACAGAACTACTCCTAATCTGATTATGATTATTATCGATCCAAAAGGCTTCTATTGTTGCCTCAGCTTCAGCAATATTCCGCTTTTGTTGTTTATTCGGTAACAGTATCTTGCTTGGAAGATTTCCAGCTCACTGTTCTGTTATTCAAACTGTATAGTACCTTTGTTACGACTTATAGTCGTTTTTATCGGTTAGGAAACTTGCAACGGTGAACCCAGTCACTTCAAGTTCTCCTTCTTCATCTAAGACACTAAATGATGTACTTTACCATCAATCCAGTGACTATCACTTGGATTGGCCTGATTGTGACTCCATATGCTCAAAGTATATGAGACAGCAGGTCGTGTACATTTATTTCAATGTACAAGTTCTCGGAGAGTGCCAACAACCTTTAGATATATCCTAGTAGATCCTTATTTCTAGAATAAAGGTTGTTTCTCCCAAGAATTCTACGGAGAATTCTCATGAAAGCCAAGCTTTCACCGATTGTATTATGGGAATATCATTTCCAAGAAATGATATGTCATCATCTTATAGGACATTCATCGTCAGTGCGCTCCCACACTAACCTCCTTATATACACAAGAATCATTTTCGTTTTGAATTAAATCATATACCATTATGATTACATCAAAACGATAATTCCAAGAACGCAATACTTGCTTCAATCCATATAATGGATCGAATAACCTGCAAACCTTGTTTGCTAGTTTTGGTACGACAAAACCGTCAGGATGTTGTAAACATCCTCCAAAAGGTTTCCTTTTATGGAAAGCGATTTTGACGTTCAGCTGCCATATTTCATAAATGAAACATGCAGCATTAGCAAGCATTATCCAAATGGATTTAACTATGGCAACATGTAAAAGGTTTCGTCACAATCGACACAATGTTGATAACGATACCTTTTCGCTATAAGCCTAGCTTTGTACGTTGGTATGTTGCCATCCATGTATGTCTTCCTTGAAGACTTATATAGTACCAATAGGCACAATGCCTTCTGGTACTTCAACTAGTATCCAAACTTAGTTGGTATACATGAAATCCATTTCGGACATCATGGCACTTTGCCATAATAGGGAGTCGATACCTTGTATCACTTCCTCATACGAAGTCAGTTCGTGTTCCTCAATAAGATTGACATCTTTATGAGGTGAGATCAGAAACCCATACCCCAGGTTGTTTTTTGACTCTCTCCGACTTTCTTGTTCTTGTGTATTCGAAGATTATTGGTATAGTTTCATCCCTGATGAACTATTTGTGTTCCATTAAGGAATCAGTGCCTGGAACAGTATTACTCGATTTTCATCGAGTTTTACTTTCCTCCCACTTACCACTGCATATAGGAATTCCTCTTAGGAAAACCGCATGGCGAGCAACAATTACATTGTTCTCTTGTGAGTTGTATAAGTACTATACTTTGGTTTCCGTAGGATAACCTATAATTGGCACTTATCTGATTTGGGTTCTAGTTTGGTATCATCCAAACGTATGCCTAGCATTCCCAAATCATCAGGAATGAGAAAACTCGGTTTCTTCCTGTTCATATCTAATATGAAGTCTGTCAACAGATTTTTATGGAACCTTATTAAAATAAGTTTTGCACTGTTTAATGTGTATCCCTTGAAGGAAATGGTAGCTCAGAGCGACTCATGATTAACCTTATCATGTCCAACAAAATTCGGTCTCTCCGTTCGGACACACCGTCAAACTGACGTGTTCCGGGAGGAGTCCTCATTGAAAGAATACTATACTCTTTCAAGTATTCGAGAAACTTATTGCTTAAGTATTTTCATCATGGTCCAATCATGGTGTTTAATACTTTAGCCGATCTGTTTTTATACTTTGTGTCGAAACTCTTTGAATTAATCAAAAGTTTTCGATTCGTGTTTCAAAGAAACACATAACCATAACGCGATGCCACATCCGTAAAGGTTACGAAATATTCATATCCACCTCTAGCCTAGCTAGACATGGGCCCACTTACGTCACTATGAACGAGGGCTAACAGATCGGTGGCACTTGCACTTTTACCAAGTAAAAAGTGTTTTAGGCACTTTGCCTAATAAACTAGATTCGTAGACATTATTTGAATAGAATCAAATCTGTCCAGTATCCACTCTTCAAAGTGTGGATATACGAGTCTTGTTTAATGTGTTCCAGACAACAATGCCACAAATAAGTCTAACTGATTAATTCAGTTTGAGCTATTTGTTTGTCATGTTATACGTTTGAGATTCATTTATATTCAAAATATAAATACTGTTATTCACATCTAATGTGTTTATCTCAATATCATCTTTATAAAATAACAACTTTAGTGTTCTAGAATATAAAGGTATATCCGCAACGGATTAAACCCTGATATAGAGATAATGTTTCTAGTCAAACTAGTTACATTGTAACAGTTTCCTAATTTAAGTACACACCCAAGGGTAGTTCCTAAACTTAGGTATCTACGGTAAAAGCGACAGTTGTCCCGTTTCCGATTTCGATCTCAGCAGATAAATCTCAACTGAAGTCAGTATCCTGCTTATCAGCAGATTCTGCACACAGTACATATTTATGTACCACATTTAGTATCTAAAATCCAATTTTAATACTAGTAGTGAACATATTTATGACAAACATATTTGAAGTCGGAGCCTGGCCCCTCTTCAATTCCTTCATTAAAGCCTTGTCCATACGGTAGTCACGCTTCAGTGACCCCGTTTGCCACAGTTTATGCAGACATTTTGGGATATGTCATTTGTCTTCCTAGAAGACTATAACGATTTTGCCTTTTCCCTTTTCTACCCATACAAGCTTTCGGCCAAGCCTTGGCCTTCTGGGATGTCGAAGTAAGATGCGCCTTTGCCTTCTTGCCTATTGCAAACTCTGGCTTTTTCTCTTTGAGTATAGCCATTAACTCTCCAAGAGTTTTCTATTGCAATTTGTACTTCTAAGATCTAAGGATAGATCTATGAAGATCTTTCAATTTCATCATCATACTATAAGGATCTAATCCTTAGTTCTGACAAGAAATTAAGGAGTCATTGCGGCAAGATAACGGATTAGCACTAAAGTTATCATCACATGAATATTCCAAATATCATGTTCTACTATTTGCTCAACTCCAGGCTTAGGCTCGAGACGTCACTCTATCAAATAAAGTAACTTCTCGGTCCCAAGACTATCCTGAGATTTTATTCCCAATTTGAAAATTAAAGCCGTTAAAAATATTTTCACCCAGGTTTATATTTTAAACGCTAATCTTTCAATTATCTTGATTGCTATAGTCCAACTATCCAATCAACGATTTTAGGTACTATTGATTATAATGATTACTATAGTCTAACTATATAATCAACTATAATTTAATTGGTTAAATTCAATTATATTGATTACTATAATCCAATTATAAAATCAACTATTATTGAAATAGTTTGAATACAGTCCAACTGTTTAATTAAAACAGAATTAAATATTAGTCCAACTAATATATTAATTATTTGACGAAAAAATTGAAATGAGCGCGTATTGGCAAGTAACTAAATGAATATTGCAAATTTAATACTTGCCTCCCACTATTTTTCGGCGAGCCTCTAACCCTCTGGGAGTACTCGGGAAACCTTGTTTCCTAGTGGGCTAGGATCCCGTTAAATAACACACAATCTTGACTTTGGCCAACAAATTGTATGATAATTAACTAGGTAGATCTCTAAGATCAATTGGATCCCATCCAATTCCTAGATCCAGTAGGTGGACATCCAAGTCCGAAATATATATCTTATATATGCCAATATATCCAATATATTCCCTAACATTTTTCCTCTGAATCAACTAAGCCTTGGCTTTGGCACAACAAACTTAATGATCCCAGTTAAGCGGAACCCATTGACTTTGGAAAGCTTCGTAATCGATGTCGATGGACAAGAAATGATCTTGACTTTGGCCAACAAATCACAACTTGGACAAGACACCGATATGGAACAAAGCCTTCATGATTCAAACACATCCGCGACGGACAAAGGTCTTGACTTTGGCCAACAAACCAGTGCCAATCTTGGATCTTGAGTAAGAATCACTCAATGGAAGGAAAAACGCTTAATATATGTTGAGGGTTTTTTCGCGTAATTGGCAACCAATTAATTATCTTTGTTAGGTCTCATCATCATACACCCTTAAACATGCATTCTAAAAACATAATAAGGCGCGTATAAATAAATATAATAATGATATGCGGATGGATACTTAACACATTGTTCCTAGAACAAATCTCTCACTTTCCTCTCTCCCGCTAGCACAAATATTACTTCTACCCGATTACATAACACTTCTAAAGAAACCTCATTTACATTGAGGGGAATAGGTGAGAAGAGAAATACAAAGAGTCAAGAGGTAATAGGCTGGACACGCAGGTCCAATTAATAAATTCTAAATTTATTACAACAATTTCCAAAATTGCCCTCACCCATCTAATATCCATCCGATATACATTATTCATACATCGCATCCATGTATTCACACAAGCATGTTATCAATCAATCTAATCCAATTAATTAATCTGAAATTAATGACCATCCAATGTTCAAACAACGATTTGATTTTGCGCGAGTCCGACTCGTTTTAAGAATAAGTACTAAGTACGAATTCTTGAATTATATTAAACTACAATATTAAATCCAATTTAATTTGTATTTAATACTAATTCATTTATTTAATTCCAAATTAAATAATTACACTTTTTAATGTACCTTTACGACTTAGATTCTAAATCTAATCGTTACGGGTCTCAAAGCCCGATTAACATCCAATGTTAATTTAATTAAAGTCCAATGGGCTTTTAATTAATTTCATAAGGCATGGACTTTTGGTCAATATGGGTCAAACCCAAATACCAAAGCCCATTTAAGGAATCACCCTTATTTGCCAAGAAACCAATTTAGGCCCATTAGGCCCAATTAAATAAAGGTCCATTTAATTATATTTGGACTTTATGGATATGGTTTTGGGCCCAATTGGATCCAACCAATTAGCCTAAACCAAACTTGGCCCAACCAAGCCCATTAAGCCCAAATACAACTTTTACAAGCCCAATTCCAAAATAAGCCCAATTAATTAAATTACAAAATTCCAAATTTCATAATTAAATTAACCAAAGTGTATAGCCATAATTAATTAACCAAATTAACATTTCCAAAACACCAATTTACTCAATTAATTATGCTTATCATCATCAACTTATGTCCAACACAATTGAATAAAAAATCATCATTTTCCATGCTATCACTCACGGCAATTGTGGGTTTTATGTCCGATTCCGATTCAATCCAATTAAATCCTAAATCAACAATTCCCAAATGATTTCAACTCATCCAATGATCAATCAAAAAATCACCATGACTTTAGGGCAACACTAACTTTCGGCCAAGCCTAAATTTGGGGAAAAATTGATCCAATCCATTTTCCACAAAATTGATCACAAACAACTCCAAGTCATCCATATACAAGCATGCTCAAACAAGTAATTTAGTCAAAACATGCTCAAATCCATTTACCCAAATTTACCCTAAGTATATTTCATGCTCAAAATGGCTCAAGATACCATTGTTGGGTTTCTAGGTTAGTCAAAAGATCAATTTAAGCATAGAAATCATGTGTGAATACATAAGAAGTATGGCGGAATCATACTTACAAAGATCGGCTTTTGCGATGCGAGAAACAACAAAAATTTTTCAAGCTTTCCTCCATGAAGCTCACGTTTTGGCCTCCTTTTTTGTGCTCCTTTTGAATCTTCAAGCTCCAAGCTTTGGGTAAGGATTCATGCTCATGGGTGAGTTTCCCTATCACCTTTGGATGACTCCTTATGTGTGCTAGCACCTTCGAATTTTGCCACAAAATTCCCTATTGCCTTCATAACTCTCGGCATTGAGAGAAAATGAGAGAAAGAAATGGCCCAAGGCCGAAGGTTGAGAAGAAAATGGAGAGAGTGAGTTGTGTTTTGTATTTATTTTTCCAAAAACTAATACCCAAAATTCCAATTCCAAAAGTACAAGCATTAAAGCCTTCAACCACTCACATCACTCATGATAGTGACTGGTTGTCAATCACTCAAAGTGACAAGACATTCATCACTTGAATGACTAGTGATGTGACGTGTGATGTGACTTGTGGGCCGCACTGGAATTCGAAATGCGAGTGGGCCCGCAAACACTCCCGGGCTCGGGTTCGCTAATTTCGAATTAACGAATTTTCCGTTGCGACGTAATTAAATCAAATTCAATTAAATAATTTTACCTAGCAAAATTACTATTCACGTCACTGACGAATTAATTCTAAATTAACTCGTTCGCCCGAATTAAAATCCAATTTTAATTCCGCGTCGAAATCCAATTTCGTATAATATATCGAATATATTATTTTATCGATTAATTCCAAATTAATCGTTCTCTCTCTTCAAATAGTATTTTATCCCAGATAAAATATCTCTGTAATTAATCCCAGATTAATTTTCTCTCTCTTATAATTAATCCCAGATTAATAAAGTGCGAGTCATACGTCATCGGTGAATCTTCGGGAAGCGACCCATGAGATCCCCGGATATGTTGGCAGTAAATCCGGTCGTCGGACTATCCGAACACGTACGTACCTAGTACTACGTTTTTTACCGATTTACAAGACATGGTTGGCTTCTAGCAAAGCACCGTGCCTACCCAATTCTCCAGAAATATTCTTAAAGGAATATGTGATCTTTATCAGGCGTAGTATACATAATCCATTATCGGATGTCACGTGCAGGCCTGGGGCTGGAATTGTGTCTGCCCCGTACGAAGCACATATCGGATCTCTGGTAACTAGTCTCTATAATCGGATAATCATGACCTAGTCATATTATCCCGATGACTGTAATACATAAGAGCATCAGTCCGTATCCTACGTGATCATCATCTCCACTATGACTGGAGTGATACTTCCGTCTTGACAGACATCACACCCAATACACTACGATTCTCAATATACCCAGAAGAGGCGTACACAGAACCTGTTAAAGCCCTGAACGACCAAAACCAAAGTATATTGATTGTCGCAAGTATTAGCGGTGCAAGTCTCAGGTTAAGACCAAATACACCTACCCTGATTCGGACTTCCATAAACACATAGTCATACTACCAATGGAATTCAAGGGGTCTATCCAGAGTGAAGTTGTTTCCGTACCATCGGTAAACACAACCTCCTATTACACTTGCATGAGTATCATATACCCAAATATATGAGAACTATGATGTTATGCTCCCACAACACGCACAAGTGTAATACTAGTATATTCCGCATTATCGATGTCCAATCTCGATAATACTACGACTAGGGATATTTAATGATTAAACTTTCGTGGATTGATACTGTCTCATATCATCTCAATCTGGAACTAATCATAAGGACCTTTTATCATTTATACATCTTGGTAATCTAATTACAAATGATAAAAGAGCAATTTCCTTTGTCACATAGTTAATTTGTACAACAACACCATGATCTGTACAAATAGTGATGCTATGGGTCATAATTATCCAACATGTAGTATATTAAGTTAGCACGGAGACCAAATGGACCTACAGTTCTGAGCTCGAATAATCTCAAAATATTAATTAAATATTCTGAATTATTAATTTTAGATTATTCTAATAAAAATCTAAATTTGCACTTTCGTCACTGTAGATATATTATATAAGCCGAACTACTTCAATGTCCATCGATATAGTAATTACATACGAATTAACCATTCACGAGCATCTCATAATTAGAGTCGAGTCAAAATATCTGTTATATCTCTCTAATTATTTTTACATTAAGTGCCATTGATTCTATAATAGACGATTTATCCGAATATTAATCTTTCTATTCCGTAATAGAAAGACTTGAGCGCTCTTATTGTTCAAGTACCGAATCAACCATTAGGAAGATACTCCTCTACTTGTCGTAAGAATCAGTGAACTTCATATCTATGTAAAACGTCCCCAGCTATAAACCAAACCATGTCCCCAAGAGACGTAGCTATTGGTCAAGATTTCTACACCAATCTCACCTTTTTAAATCAAATGACATGGCCTGCCATGCAGGAATTCGTAGTACACTCAAGATTCAGATCAATCCATATATGACCAATAGTAATTAAAATGAATTTATTTATTTAATTGATATTATAAGAAATTCATTTCTATCTAGGTCCAGTCCTATATGATCACATCATATAAGGCGCCTCGATTCTCATGTCACCACATGAATGATCATGAATCAAGGTCGCCATATAATTATAGAATAGACCACAGGTATAGATAACCCACAAATAAAATACCCATTTTATTCGCTATCTATGGACTATTTTAGATTTGCTAACTTCAAACTTAAATCCCCTTGTGTATGACACTCATACACTAAGTTTGAAGGCACATAAATAATTATGGGTAAACAAGATAATTTACAATATGTCATTCAAATAAAAAATAATTGATAAATGAATAATGTATCTTTTATTTTATATCAAAAAAATTATTTACATTACAGAGCGTTATGGCATATATGCCAACACAAACATGATCATATGCCATGAAGGGCTCCTCCAGATAAAATGCCACAACGAGGTAATAATAAATAAATCATATGCAAGTTGGGGACTCTCAGCCAAAGACGCGTCATCACCATCCAAATAGCGTCACTCGAGGTCGTGTAACTGTTGCTATAACGATTCAACCGGGGTCTATAAGGTGGGCCAAAATAGGACTCCAAACAAGCAAATGCCGCAATAAGGCATATAATATCCAAGATGTACGCCACAGTTAGGCTCCACAAATTCCAATTTTTAATATATCCAATTTTTAATATTTTTACCGATTCAAGTCCGATACAATTTTCTTTATACTATCATGCATATATTCATAAAAAAAAAATCATTATTGTCGGGTCGTGCCGTCCAACACTCCATTTAAAATTTCAATAAAACATGGCTAATATTAAGATACATAATGATATATATATATATATATATATATATATATATATATATATAAAAATCTAAAATCGCAATCAATGATGAGTACCTAATCCATACCTCAAACCTAAGCTTGAAACACAAACCGATCTCACAACGATACTCACATATTTAAACTATTTCGTTGGTCTAACAGCTACAAAATCCTCTTTGAGCCAACCCAACACGTTCTACGAGGCATGCAGGTCCCGATAATAGGTGACCGTCCAAAGATCACCCAAAAGCGATATCTCGAAACCTGAGATGTAAAACGCACCAAATTAAACTCTCGCACAATCCTAACAAAAAATCGGCATGGTTCTGTTTAAAATATGGGCTTCCACTTACAATTCAACACCATACATGCCTCATCGAGGCTTACAATAACCACTCATCCACACTCCAAACCAAACCATATCTGAAAATAATAATTTAAAACTCAAATCTCAATACAATTGAATAATCCAAAAATTGCTAAATTAAACACGTAAAAGTACGAAAATTACACAAAATTAGAGTTCGGATCCATTACCGCATGAAATGGTCAAACCGCGTCAGGGATGTCGAAGACTGCAAACTGCCCAACTCACGGTGGAGCGTGAGGTTCACATGCCGCCACACATGTCAGTGCATGGGGCCCACGTGTCGGTGTACCGCCATACCGTCTCAACCAGTAGATGCGCACCATCGAGCTGAGTCCCCTGGTGGTGGTCATGAGCCCAACGAAGCTCCGGCGACACCACCACTACCAAAGTGTTCCCCACAGTCTGTTCTATCTTTTCCCCAACCCACTCGTCGGAAAACGGCTCCGAGAGGCCTGATCTCTCTGTCATGTGCACGTTTGAAGAAGAAAAATGAAGGGAAAGAAACAAAAAATAAAATGGCAGCTCACGTTTTGTGAGAGAGAGCTAGGAGAAAGAAAAGATTTTTTTATATAATAGGCAGGAAAATATAAGTTAAATCCCTACAATTTGAATCAAATTTAAAATTAAAGCAAAATTTTAAAAAATTTATCAATTTACCCATAAAGTCAAAAATTCGAAATTCGACCAAACATTTTAAGTGAAAAGACTATAATAACTTTATGAAAATTTTAGGGTCATTATAGGGTCTCATGATGAAGAAGGAGGAGAGGGGGTCTATTTATGTAGTCCCAGATTTCTAAAGCAGTCTTATTTAATTTGGGGCAAAAATCGCAGAGCCGTTTGGAACGCCATTCAAAAGCAACATGAACGCACGCATTCTACAAATCGTGTTCGAACGCCTGGTTGAACGCCACACGAACGTGAAGATTCTGACTAGTTTCGTTCAAACGCCCTAACAAACTTGACACGAACGTGAATAATAATTAGTTCAAACACTGGAACGAACGTGTCACAATCACGTGATCTGAAATCTTCTACACTTATAACTGAATTTAACTTATTATTGAGTGGGTCAACACAAGAACCCGACCATATTCATAATAACATATCACACATGAAAAAGGGCCATGATGGATACGTCAACAACCTGGGGGTTATATGTCTAAAGTTCCAAAGATGAGAAATATTAATAAATCATGTTGAATTTTCAGTTACAATTACTCACTATTTTGGAAATTAAGCAAGCAGCCAACTGCTCCAACTTGGACTTGCCAACAATTTTGACAATGATGTTGAAGTGTTAAAACTTGTTTATATATATATATATATATAACAATTTTTTAAAAATAATAATAATAATAATAATAATAATAATAATAATAATAATAATAATAAGAATAATAATAATAATAATAATAATAAAAGGTAATCAATTAATTTTTGTTTAATTATTATTTTATGCCATCACATTTATAATTCATAAATGAAATTTGGCCTAAGGTACCATTGGGTACAAAACATGCAACTTTTAACATTGGACATGCAACTTAAATCTTTAAATGTGTAAAGTCTACAAATAAATATACAACTAATTTTATATTTTGAAAAATTTCATGTTTATTGACAGAGTTTGCATATTTAATGATTTAAGTTTTGTTGATCAAAATTATATGTTTGACCCAAAGATATCAAATACTCTTATATACTATAGATGAACCCATAAATTTATGAAAATAATCGGATTCTCTTCTGGATTGGTCAATTCAGACCTGTGGGTAGACCGGGCCGGCGGTTCGGTTCGGTTCTGAACCGGAACCGAACCGTCCGGTTCCGGTTCCCCTTTGTGTGGAACCGGAACCGAACCGGTTAATACCGTTCGGTTCCGGTTCCACACTATAGTGGAATCGGAACCGGAACCGAACCGTTCAGTTCCGGTTCCATTCGGTTTTTTTTTTTTTTTAACTTTTTTGAAAATAAAAAATTGAGATTATAATTAATATCATTTAAATTATGAATTTGAATTTATATAACACACTTACATTACATAATTACATTAAATTACAAATAAAATTTTTATCTAAAAAATTATAAAAAAACCATATTATTGCAAAATTCAAACCGGTTCCAACCGAACGGTTGGAACCGTTGGAACCGAACGGTTCCAACGGTTCCTACCGGTTCGGCTAGGGGAGGAACCCTAACCGAACCGGAACCGGTTGGAACCGGAACCGTCCGTTTTCCAACCGGTTCGGTTCCGGTTCCGAACCGGAACCTGGCTTACCGAAACGTAATGAAAGCCAAAAACTGTCACGAATCTATCATGAAACCGAGTTTATCACATGAATGAATTGGACACGTGACAGCATCAGCATGTGTCGCCATGTGTTGGTATTTTTTAAGAATACACTGGTATTATACTATTATGCGACGATTTTATGGTAGCTTTACACTGTTACAAATTTCATTTTTTAACAAAATTATATGTTCAGAATTTTTATTATATGATTTATTGAAATTCCATAATTTCCTGAAAAATAATATAGTAAAATTGAAATTACCCAAACTAAATATAATGTCAATCACCATATCAAATTTTTTTTTTTAAATCGTTAGAAATCACACTGTCAAACCACCCATTTCAGATTTAAGCGGCGAAAATATAATAATTTTAATGAAAAAATAACTTTTAGTGATGAAAATTATACTTAATTAATACTTAATTTTCTACTTCATCAAATCCACATACTACAAAAAGACATCAAAATTATAACATTGCTCATAGTATCAGCTTCGATACAAAGGTAGCTCATTCCATGCGTATTTCTTCAATTTTTTTTTTAGACGTTGAAAATCTCACCGTCAAATTATCCGATTATTCTTAAGAAAATCACACTTTCCTTCAAAATCTCAAACATTCCTTCAACTTTCAAATGATAATTAGATGTCAAAGTAAGCAAGTAATAAATTATTAATTATATATCTACACAAAGGAAGAAGATTATGAATTAAATACCGAAAAGATGCGAGAAAAAAGTTCTGAACAAGTTCAACTAGATCATAGTACAGTTTGTTAAACACCTTGCACCTTTGGATGCTTAAGTCAGCACCGAAATGTGCAAATGATTCATAAAAATTATATTAAATTTGTGGGTGGGTCCCAAATGTAAAAAAATTATATAAAATTAAAATTCACTAATTATATAGTGAATTTCATGCCTATAGATAGATGTTTTATTTCATTATTTTCTTCATTTCATTCTCAATCAAACCCTCTATATTCTAAGAGAGAAAAATATTATTTCTTTTTAAGAATTTGTGAGAGAATTGTAATTCCCATATTCTAAGAGTGTAAGATTGTTCACTCTCTGTCTTTAGAGAGAGATTGTAAAATTCTTTCCACTATAGTGAAATCATTCTACATTTGATTGTGGATGTTTCCCTTACATTTAGGGTTTTACCACGTTAAATCTGTATCACATTGCTTTATTTTATTGTTAATATTTATGGTAGGCTAAGCCTCCTAATTATCATTGTACAATTATATGGTAGGCAAAGCCTCATAAACTAATAATTATTCTCAATTTCATTTTACTTACGTGCCAACTTCAACTCACGATTTACTAACACAGTTGAGGATTCATGTCCTAACTTACCGAGGAATCTGCCACTAGTACTTAATTAGAATTCAAGGTTACAAAAAATTCTTCGAACTATTCTGGGGTCTTGGCTTTCTTGGTCCTGAAAATAGAGAAAGCTAAGTAAGGCCTAAAGGTGGCCTTAAGGGAAGTCGATATAAACAAACAGTGAGGGTCTTGAAATTTGACCTAAATTTAAGGCCTCTGAATCCGTAATAATTTCAAATTTTAACGTATAATATAATTTATATAATTTTTGTCCTTTATCAATAGATATCTCATTTTAAAACTCGTCTAAAATTTCATAAAATTTAATGCAACTCACGACTGTACGTAATAAAGCCTACCATGTATGGCAACAATAAGAGAGAATTTCTATGAATTACTTGCATGGTGTTTGATAAGGTTTACATAGTGATCCTTCATTCATAGTCCAGTCCTGACTGGACTCTGTCCTTTTTCTGGACCCACCACAAAGACATTTTCATCTTTGAAAGAAAATGAAAAATCAAAACAAACACCCAAGCAAAACAATAACAGCCGAAAAAAAAGAAGAAATAAAAGATTGAGCTATCAGAGTTAGTCATAAAGTTTGGCGAGGAAACATAAATTGAATTTACTTTACACTATCTATTACTTCTAGAAAAATCCATGGTTTAGTTTTGCCAATCCAAGAACAGAACCGGATATTCAAATAATTTTTTTATTTTTTATTTAATTTTCTAATGTATTAAATATTTATTTTTATTTCCGTCATTAATTTTCATCCAAAAGTCGTGGCACCGAGATATATCGGTGTTATAGACTTCAACTGTCTCATTAGTAGATAAAATTAATATATATCTATATAAAAATTAAAAAACAGTTACAATATTAAGCGTTTTATAAATCAATTATAAATAATATGTGTTGACGGCTGACTTTAGTCTCAGAGGCAATAGGGCTCTTCGCTACCGAGATAATCCTCCTGCGACTGTGAATTTATTTTTGTTATCGGAAATCAAAAGCAAATTTGACAGAAAATAGATAAACACACCAATCAACAAAGAGATTTAACGTGGTTCGACGGATCAGATCCAACCTACATCCACGGGCACAAAACATGTGATATTTTATTACTCAAACACGCTGTTACTTGTTTACAGGTCTAATAATTTCCCTCCTGCCCCTTTTTTTTTATCAAGTATGCTCTCCCCTCCCATTTATACTAGCAAAGAGACAATTTCCCTTTCCCACAAGACCTCTTAGCCGAAACTACCTTCACTTCTATCTTTATCCTATTAGAACACTGACTTATCAGCTTATCCCATGAAAGTAGGGTGATTTATCATTTCATCCCGTAAAAATAGGATGACTTATCTTCTGGAGCATATCTCGCCATCTGCTCGGTCTCTACGAGGTCGGTCACAATGGTCCTCTGAACTGAGAATGCTGCTATCGATCTGATAATGCCTGGTCATCCGAGCTTAAGTGGTCGGTCACCGATCATCAAGTGCTCGGCCTCTTACCTTTGGTGCATGCAACATCAAATGGTCGGGTCGGCATTAATGGTCTCGATCAAGAAGGGAATTACCCTTTTGCCCTTGCCGTACCGCTTAAATATCATAGCGCTTGAAAATATCATCAACATCTGTCCCCTATTTCTTGGTTCCAACGAGTATACAAGTTGATGCCGGGAACTATACAAAAAGAGTAGTACTCTTGACGGACTGATGGCTGACCCTTTTGAGGAGAAGTTTATTGGCCCGTCACCACCATGTCCTCGGTACGATTAAGATCTCGGTCTGATTTTATTTCCCGCCAAAATAAAATCTTTTCGTTGCCCTTATGGAGACTCTCTCGAGACGCGCAACCGTCACATCCATTTAAATGCACATCAAATCATCTCTAGGGTTTAACCTGAGCTTGACACTTGTCAAACATCAGTCGGCTTCCCGCCAAAAGCAAACAAGATTGACCGTTCACTGCCGACACCAAAATACATCCAATTTCAACCGTTCATTCAACTTTGAAAAATCACTTCCGAAGTCGACAAATGGCACACATCTGGGGCTCTTTCTTGATCTAACGGTCACAAACGCTCCGACATAACTATAGGGAGATGAAGCGATCACCTTGCGTCTATTTGGCAAAAAATTTGAACTTTATCAACTGCAAAAACTCTCCTCCCTCCAACCGCGACCCGTCCGATTAGTGCGACCAAATCTCTCAAAGCACTCTTCCAGCCTTCGAAAAGAATCAAGTAAGTCTCTGAATGACCTCCTTGGTTTGTACTTGCTGTTTTGTTTTTGTTTTTTTTTGGTGGAGAATGTCTGGATTTTGGGGTGATGGGTAATTGATTAAGGAGACTTCGGGTTGTTCTGGGTTCTGTGTCTTGTTCGACGATGCTAGGGAGAGATTTATGGTTTGATGGATGTTGTTAAGGCACTTAGAACACGTAGGCTTAGTTTTCCGGAATCTCAGGGTAATCGCAAAATCCCTGGTAGTTTAAAGATTAGCTATATACTGACCTTTTTTTCCCATTTCGGATGTCAGGGATGTCTGACAATGGGTATTCCTTAGCAACCCTGCTAAACCTTCGACTCACCCTGCTATAGAGCTCTCCTCGAGCTCGGGAGCACCAAGCATAGAGGACCTCGACACTACCCCCATGCCTTCCGAAATTGAAGAAGACACATATCATCATAGAATTCCACGGATAGACCCAAAGCCCTGTGAATTTGACTGCTCGGCTTTGGATGAATCGGCCCTCCAAGATAACCGAAGATGATCTGGCACTGCTCCGATAGTGCTATGATATTCCGATAGATATTGCCCTCGAAGTCCGTCGTCCACTTGATCGTGCCAGTCAACCCGATGAGGGTTTGATGGCTCTTCTTCCGGCCTTCTTCGAGTGTGGACTCCAACTGCCAATTCAAACTTATTTCGCCTGGATGTTGGCCGAGATGGAGATCGCCCCTTGCCAACTAAGCTTGAATAGTTGGAGGATCTTGGCCGGCCTATACGTGATTTGGCATCAGGCAGGCCTTGGCGAACCTACCCTTGAAGAAGTAAAGCGGTTG
This sequence comes from Zanthoxylum bungeanum, assembly GCA_019454045.1. Taxonomy (NCBI): domain Eukaryota; kingdom Viridiplantae; phylum Streptophyta; class Magnoliopsida; order Sapindales; family Rutaceae; genus Zanthoxylum; species Zanthoxylum bungeanum. Next base: position 39,674 of record SKCR01040140.1, on the reverse strand, counting down.
TATCGGTTGAAGGCTAACCCAAGAACGCACCATGGCTGGTACTACCTTTCCGCCAACGCCGAATCGTCAAACATCGTTGGAAAACTCCCCGATTCCAACAAAAACTTCAAAGATTTGTGGTTCTGGGCCATAGGAGATTAGGGGCGAGCCCTGACAACATATGAAGATGAGACTTCAGTCCCAGACATTTTTAGAGCGGGAGGTTAGGAATCTAACCCTTAGTGTTACTGCTATTTGATTTTATGATAGGATTCTAACTTCTCTGACTCTTCCCAGCTTGTTGGAGGGACGCTCTCAAGGTCTCTCATCGGGTCCGGGTGCAGATAGGATGGGCTTGGAAACATGCCGAGCACTGGAAGAAATTGGTTAACGATGCGATCTTTGTTGAGTCGGGCCTCATTCGGACTGCCCCACCGAGGATCCCGGGGCGGATATGTAGACTTTACTAACATTCTGACTAATCCCTCTGTTTGCTCAGCATGATGATGACTTTGAAATTATTCAGATTCTGGACTGACCACTTTTTTGCCTTTGCCTTTTGCAGGAATGTCGAAGAGACCAAAATATCTTGATCAATTGACCGGTACAACAAAGAAAACTGGCCATATTGGAGCCGGACCCTCTCGGAAACGGCTAGCAACTGCCAAGGCCAAAAAGGTGACTGAAGAGGCAGCCCCTCCGGCCACCCAAAGCTTATCTTCCCCATCCAGGGCATCGCCAACAGTCGCTACCCGACCTGCCAGCCCCCCAAAACCTACTAGAAACAGGAGACGTCTGATCGAGGCAGAGGAAGCCGAGCTGACTCGGGAGATAGATGAGGAACATGCCCTGAGCAAAAAGCAGCCAGTTCAGAAAGAGAAGAAAACGCCGGATGGTACTTCCAAAAAGTGGAAAGGTGCTGTGATTCTTGGCGCAGAAGACCTCGGTCAGGACATTAGGGAGGCCACTTCTCACCTGGTGCCGACAATCAACAAACTGGCCGAAGTGGTCCCCCGGATGAAGATTCCGAGATACGAATATCTCTCTCCCGAGGATGTGGTTACGGGGTTGTACTCCCAGATGGCAAAGGTAGCCACACTTCCCTCATTCCCATTATGAGTCCATGACTTAATCTGATTTCTGATTTTTTATTTATCCTCGACAAGCGACCTATCTAGTGGCCAAGAACAAGGATCTCCTCCTGAGCCTTCTATCCGAGGGTGGCCAAGCCTAGAGGCTTCAGAACCGCCTTACTGAAATGGATGTCGAGCTGGCTAATAAAGACGAAACGATAAAAAACCTGGAACTGGCCGCGGTCGAGGCTCATACAACAAATAAATCTCTCAGAGTCGCCGCCTCTCTGGAGAGAAAAAATGCTGAGGGTGCCAAGAAGGACCTGGAGGCTGCCCAAGCCAACAACAGGATCCTGAAGGTGGAAGTGTGCAGTATTGAATCCAAACTGAGGGCCAAAGATGAAGAACTGGCCCGGGTCCATGATGCGCTTAAGAGAAAGGAAGTTGAGTTGGATGCCGAGAGGGACGCAATCAGACTTGAGGGGGTCGGGGACTGTGCCGAGATTATCCCGATGATATTGCCCAACCTGGATATGGGGCCTATCCATGCAGCCATTCGCTTCTGCAAATGGGAACTCTCACATGAGGAGTTTCAAAAATGGCTACCCCTTTCTCCTGAAAATGTGATGGATCCTGACCCCATTTCGATCGCCCCGGTGCCCCGAGCTCCTGAAGAAAACCGACCTGAGGCTCTTGTTCCTGCCCCCGAAGCTATAATTGTCGGGGCCTCTCAGGCCGTCAATGTGGAAGCTACTGTCCCTCATCCCGAGGCCGAGCCCAGCCATCTGCCACCCGAGCCTATCGAGGAAGAACCAATTACTCCTGCGCGGGTCGATCTATAAGGGGTAACTCGAACGGGCCCCGTGTAAATCTGAACAACTTCACTTTAAGTTATAACTTTGTACAACTATATATATTTATTATTTATATTATTATTTTTTTACATGTTTCTATTCCACTTTTTTCTTTCATAATTTACTCCGAATGCTTTGCTGCAAATGATCACTCAAGGCCTGGCCGTGAGGGAAACACCTCGAGCCAAAAATAAGATCATGTGATGGGTCGAAACCCGACTCCGAGCTGGGAGAAACACTTGGCTTCTGGGGAATGTTACGCCCCCAGTCCGAAAAGACAGACTCGGTGGGACGTAACCCGACCCCGAGCTGAGAGAAACATAATGGCCTCGGTGGAATGAATCCAGCCCCAGGCCTAATAACTAGAAGAAGCCTCAGCGGAACGAATCCAGCCCCGAGTCGATAACACAAACAGAGGCCTCGGCGGAACGAATCCAGCCCCGAGCCCATAACACAAACAGAGGCCGCGGCGGAATGAATCCAGCCCCGAGCCGAAAACACAAACAGAGGCATCAGCAGAACGAATCCAACCCTGAGCCAATAACACAAAAAGAGGCCTCGGCGGAATGAGTCTAGCCCCGAGCCGATTAATCATTGGGACTTATTCAGAAGGGAAGTGAATCAACCTTTGAAGCCCTATTGAATTTGGCGCGGGCGTCCCCTAGCCAGACCAATGAAAAAAAAAACAAAACTTTGGAAAATAAAATCAAAAAGCGGGGGTGACTTAGCACTTATCCCAAAGCAACAGTACGGATGCCTAAAAAATAACGTCATGTCCGAGGTCTCCAAAACACAATTCTGAATCTTTCAATTCAGAGTCCCGGCGAACCAGGATTCGGATCAAAGAGCGTTTAGAATGGTAAGGGCACATTCCATTATACATCAGCTCACTAAGAGGCATGTGATTTGACGCTTGATGTGACGAATGATTTGACGCTTGATTTGACTTGCGTGCCGCACTCGAATTCAAAATGCGAATGCGCTCGCAACAATCATGGGCTCGAGTTCGCTAATTCCAAATTAACGAATTTTCCGTTGCGTCGTAATTAATGATTACGCCTAGCGAAATCACTATTCACGTCGCTAACGAATTAATTCTAAATTAATTCGTTCGCCCGAATTAAAATCTAATTTTAATTCCGCGTCGAAATCCGATTTCGTAAAATATATCAAATATATTATTTTATCAATTAATTCCAAATTAATTGTTTTTCTCTCTTTAATTGATATTTTATCCCAGATAAAATATATCTGTAATTAATCCAAGATTAATTTTCTCTCTCATTAAATTAATCCCATATTAATTAAAGTGCTAGTCATACGTCATTGGTGAATCTTCGGGAAGCGACCCATGAGATCCCCGAATATGTTGGCACTAAATCGGGTCGTCGGACTATCCGAACACGTAAGTACCTCGTACTACGTTTATATCGATTCACAAGACAAGGTTGGCTTCTAGCAAAGTGTCATGCCTACCCAATTCTCTGGAAACATGCTTACAAGAATAAACGATCTATATCAGGCGTAGTATACGTGGTATAGCATATTTCGATCTAGTATCGGATGATCACGTTCTAGGCCTGGGGCTGGAATTGTGTCTACCCCGTACGAATCACATGTCGGATGTCTGGTAACTAGTCTCTATATCGGATAACTATGACCTAGTCATATTATCCCGATGACTGTAGTACTTAAGAGAACCATCACCGTATCATACGTGACCATCATCTCCATATGACTGGAGTGACACTTCCGTCTTAACATCACACCCAACACACAACGATTCTCAATATACCCAGTATTGGCGTACACAGAACCTATTAAAGCCCTGGACGACCTCAACCAAAGTATATTGATTGTCGTATGTATTAGCGGTGCAAGTCTTAGGTTAAGACCAAATACACCTACCCTGAATTTCCATAGACACATAGTCATACAAACAATGGAATTTCGAGGGGGTCTATCCAGAGCGAAACTATTTCCCGTACCATCGGTGAAACACAACCTCCTATTACACTTGCATGAGTATCCTATACCCAAACTTATGAGAACTATGCTGTTGTGCCCTCACAACACGAACAGTGCAATACTAGTCTTTTACGTATTTATCGATGTCCAATCTCGATAATACTCTACTTGGGATATTTAATGATTTATCCTTCGTGGATTGATACTGTCTCATATCATTCTCAGTCCAGGAACAAATCATATGGACCTCCTATCATTTATACATCTAGGTGATCTAATCACAAATGATAAGTGTGCAATCTCCTTTGTCACATAGTTAATTTGTACAACAACACCGTGATCTGTACAAATAGTGACGCTATGGGTCATAATTGTCCAACAATCTCCCACTTGGCCTATAGCCAGTCACTCGAGTGTCTACCACCCGAACTATGTACGGTTGGCTCAAATTACTAAGAAATACTTTCCGTCAGTGGATTTGCATGATTATCATCTGATGCGATTTATTCGATCATCACATCGCCACGATGTATGATCCGAACGGATCAGATGAATAGTCGAAGTATGTATCTGGATCGTTGATGAGACCATTAATTCCTTAGCTTGTGCTGACGCCTAGCTCAGCAGCTAACAGAACTATATCTAATCTAATTAGATTTGTTTATTGACCCAGAAGGCTTCTTTTGCCGCCTCAGCTGCAGTAATTAACCCACATTTGTTGTTTATTCGGTAACGATATCTTGCTTGGAAGATTTCCAGCTCACTGTACCGTTATTCAAACTGTGTAGTGCCGTTTGTGATTTTAGTCATTTTATCGGTTTGGGAAACTTGCTACAGTGATCCTAGTCACTTCAAGTTCTTCATCTCCATAGACTAAGACAACATCCTTAGTTCTCTAAGACACTAAGTATGTTCTTAACTTTAATCCAGTGACTATCATCCGGATGGCCTGTTTGTGAATCCATATGCTCAAAGCGTATGAGACACTAGGTCACGTACATTTTTCAATATACGATTCCACGGAGAGTTTTCGAAAGCCAAGCTTTCGCTGATTATTATGGGAATATCATTTCCAAGAAATGACTTATTATCATTATTTATAGGACAATATTTTCAGTGCCTCCCACTAACCCTCTTATATACACAAGAATCATATCGTTTTGAATTAAATCATACACCATTATGATTACATCAAAACGACAATTCCAAGAACCTATGCTTGCTTCAATCCAAACATGGATCGAATAACCTGCAAACCTTATTTGCTAGTTTTGGTACGACAAAACCGACAAGATGTTTTAAACATCCTCCAAAAGGTTTCCTTTTCAGGAAAGTGATTTTCCCGTTCCAGCTGACATATTTCATAAATGAAATCATGCAGCATTAGCAAGCATTATCCAAATGGATTTACCGTGGCAACAAGTAAAAGGTTGAATCGTAATCAACACAATGTTGATAACGATATCTTTCCGCTAAAGCCTAGCTTTATGCGTGGTATGTTGCCATCCATGTACGTCTTCCTTGAAGACTTATAGTACCATTAGGCACAATGCCTTGCGTACATTCAACTAGTATCCAAACTTGTTGATATACATAGAATCCATTCGGACTCATGACACTATGTCATAATAGGGAGTAGATACCTTGTATCACTTCCTCATACGTAGTCAGTTGGTATACCTCAATAAGATAGACATCTTTATGAGGTGAGATCAGAAACCCATACCCCAGGTTGTTTTCCGACTCTCTCCGACTACGCGGTTCTTGTGTATTCGAAGATTATTGGAATATTTCATCCTTGATGAACTATTTTTGTGTTCCATTAAGGACTCGGTGCCTTGAATAGTATCACTCCGATTTTCATCGAGTTTTACTAAACTCCCACTTACCACTGCATATCGGTATTCCTCTCAGGAAAACCGCATGGTGAGCAACAATCTAATTGTTCTCTGGTGAGATGTATAAGTACAATACTAATATGTTATCTGTCAAACAGATTTTAATGGAACCTTATTCTAAATAAGTTCTGCACTGTTTATGCGTATCCGTTGAAGGAAATGGTAGCTCAGAGCGACTCATGATTAACCTAATCATGTCTAACGAAATTCGGTTACTCGGTTCGGACACACCGTCAAATTGACATGTTCCGAGAGGAGTCCTCTTTTGAAAGAATACTTTACTCTTTCAAGTATTTTAGAAACTTATTGCTTAAGTAATTTCCATTTCGATCTTACCGTAACGGTTTAATACTATAGTCGATCTGTTTGTCTATTTCGTGTCGAAACTATAAAAGTTTCCGATTTGTGTTCTTCAAAAGAAACACACATACAGCGATGCGATGCCACATCCGTATAGGTCACGAAATATTCATATCCACTCAGCCTAGCTAGACATGGGCCCACTAACTTCACTATGAATTAGGGCTAACAGATCAGTGGCATTTACACTTTACCAAGTAAATAGTGTTTTAGGCACTTTGCCCGATAAACTAGATTCGTAGACTTTATTTGATTGGAATCAAATATGTCCTAGTACCCACTCTTCAAAAGTGAGGATATACGAGTCTTGTTTAATGTGTCCCAGACAACATTGCCACTTTTAAGTTTCTCCCTGATCAAATCAGTTCGAGCTATTTGTTATCATGATATACGTGTGAGATTTATTTATATTCTAAATATAAATTCTGTTGTTCACATCTAATGTGTTTATCTTAATATCATCTTTATATAAAAAAACCTTTAGTGTTCTAAAATATAAAGGTTCAATCCGCAACGATATTAAACACTGATATAAAGATAATGTTCCTAGTCAAACTAGTTATATTATAACAGTTTCCTAATTACGTAAATACCCAAAGGGTAGTTCCTAAAACTTAGGTATCTACGGTCAAAACAGCGACTTTCGTCCCATTTCCGATTCGTAGATTAATCTCTATTGAAGTCAGTATCTTGTTCAAAACAGATTCTAAACATCAAACATATTTATGTACCACACTAAGTATTAAAATCTAATTTTAATACTAGCTGTGAACATATTTATGACAAACATATTTGAAGTCAGAGCCTTGCTCGTCTTCAATTCCTTCTTAGGATATGTCCTTTTATCTTCCTAGAAGATTATAATGATTTTGCCTTTACCCTTTTCATATTCTACAAGCCTTTAGCCAAGCCATGGGTTTCTAGAATATCAAAGTAAGGTGCGCCTTGCGCTAGTTGCCAAATTGAAAACTTTGACTTTGTCTCCTTGAGATTAGTCATTAACTCTCCAATAATTAATTATTGCAATATCTACTTCTAAAATCTAAGTATAGATTTATGAAGATCCTTCAATTTCAATATCATACTTTAAGAATTTAATCCTTAGTTCTGATAAAGAAATTAAGGAGTCTATATGACAAGTATAATGGATTAAGCACTAAAGTTATCATTACATGAATATTCCAAATATCATGTTCTACTTATTTTCTTAACTCCATACTTAGGCCTAATATGTTATTTTATCAAATAAACTAACTTATTATATTTCCAGGACCATCCTGAAATATTATTCCCAATTTGAAAAATATAGTCGTTTAAATACATTTTCACACAGGATTATGTTTTAAACACTAATCTTTCATGTATCTTGATTTTAATAGTCCAACTATTAATCAACGATTTGTGGTACTATATTTTATATTGATTATTATAGTCCAACTATACAATCAAATATAATTTAAATTAATTAACCTCAACTACATTGATTAATATAATCCAATTATAAAATCAACTGTAAATCAAAATTAATAAATTCAAATATATTGATTACTATAATCCAATTATATAATCAACTATAATAACAGTCCAACTGTTTATAAAAACAAATTTAAATATTAGTCCAACTAACATTTAATTGATATCGACGAAATATTTTAAATGAGCGCGTATGGCGAGTAATTGAACGAATATTGCAAATTCAATTCTTGCCTCCCACTATTTTCGGCGAGCCTCTAACCCTCTGTCGAGTACTCGGGAAACCGTATTTCCTAGTGGGCTAGGATCCCGTTAAATATCACACAATCTTGACTTTGGCCAACAAATTGTATGATAATTAACTAGGTAGATCTCTAAGATCAATTGGATCCAATCCAATTCCTAGATCCGGTAGGGGGACATCCAAGTCCGAAACATATATCTTATATATGCCAATACATCCAATGTATTGCCTAACCTTTTTCCTCTGAATCAACTAAACTTTGGCTTTGGCACAACAAACTTAGTGATCCCATTCAAGCGCGACCCATTGACCATGGAAAGCTTCGTAATCAATGTCGATGGACAAGAAGTGGTCTTGACTTTGGCCAACAAACCACAACTTGAACAAGACACTGATATGGAAAAAATCCTTCGTGATTCAAACACATCCTCGATAGACAAAGACCTTGACTTTGGCCAACAAACCAATGTCGTCTTAGATCTTGAGTAAGAATCACTCAATGGAAGGAAAAACGCTTAATATTAAGCGAGGGTTTTTCGCGTGCAAATTGGCAACCAATTTATTATCTTTGTTAAGGTCTCATCATCATACACCCTTAAGCATGCATTCTAAATACATAATAAAGCGCATATGAAATAAATAATAATGATATGTGGATGGATACTTTACATTGATCCTAGATCAAATCTCTCTCTTTTCTCTCCAGCTAGCACATGTATTTACTTCTACCCGTTACACTACACTTCTAAAGAAACCTCATTTACATTAAGAGGAATAGGTGAGAAGAGAATACAAAGAAATAAGAGATAAGGCTGGACTCGCAGGTCCAATTAATAAATCAAATTTATTACAATTTCCAAAATTGCCCCACCCAACTAATATCCATCCGATATACATTATTCATGCATCGCAACCATGTATTCACACAAGCATGTTATCAATCAATCTAATCAAATTAATTAATCTGATAATTAATGATAATCCAATGTTCAAACAACGATTTGATTTTGTTCGAGTCAAACTCGTTTTACAAAAAAGTACTCAAAGTACGATTTCTTCGAATTAAATTAAATAAAATAATTAAATCCAATTTAATACGCATTTAATTCTAATTCATTATTTAATTCCCAATTAAATATTACACTTTATAAAATAAACCTTTACGACTTAAATTCCAAATTTAATCGTTACGGGTCTCAAAGCCCATTAATATCCAATATTAATTTAATTAAAGTCCAATGTGCTTTTAATTAATTTCTTCAAGGCGTGGACTTTTGGTCAACTCGGGTCAAACCGAATAACCAAAATCGAATCCGGGAGTTACCCCATAAGCCTAGAAATTAATTTAGGCCCATTAGGCCCAATTAAACTTTAAAGGTTCATTAGTCACATTTGGGCCTTTTGGATGCGGTTTTGGGCCTAATTGGCTCCAACCAATTTCGCCTAAACCCAACTTTGTACAACAAAGCCCAACAAGCCCAATAACAACTTTAAAAGCCCAAATCCAATTTAAGCCCAATAATTAAATTACAAAAAATTCCAAATTCCCAATTTAATTAGTTAAAGTGCATAGCATTATTAATTACCCAAATCAATATTTCTAAAACACCAAATATTTCCAATTAATCATGCTTATCATCAATGAATCATGTCCAACATAATTTGATCAAAATCAAACCAATTAACACATGGTAAAGTCTCGACCAAAGGGGAAAAATATGCCCAAATCAAATTCAATCCAATTGAACCAAATTAAACATAAATTCAACATCCCCAAATTATTTCCAACACATCCAATGTTCAAAAAATCAAAAAACCAAGACATTAGGGAGCTAACCATTTTCGGCCACAATAAGCAGATTGGGGAAAATCAATCCAATTAATTTTTAAACAAATTGATTACATATAACTCTAAGTTATCCATATACAAGCATATTTAAACAAACAATTTGTCAAAAACATGCTTAAATCAAAAAGCCCCAAATTTAGTTAATAACCCTAATTTTCGTTTCATACTCAAATGGCTCAAGATACCATTGTTGGGTTTCAATCAAGTCCCAAGGATCATAAATCAAGCATAAAACAAGTGAATACACATCAAATGAGGTGCGGAAAAAACTCACATTGATCGGTAGAGATACAACGAAGACAAAAAATGCACTGCCTTCTCCTTGCTCGACAGTGGACTGTGCAAATGGTGGACTGCTCGGCGTGGGGACTACTTCCTCGTCCAAGAATCGGCCATGGGTGTCCTCCATGGAAGCTCCAAGCTCCAAGCTTCACAAGGTGATTCATTTCTCATGAAAACACTACCCTATCACATTTGTATTCCTCCATGAGTGTGCTAGCACTTAGATCTTGCAACAAGATCATTTGCTTCTCCATTTTGCTCGGTCAAAACCAGAAAAATAGATGAAGAAATCGGTCTTGAGACCGTGAGAGAAGAAGAAAAGATTTTGGCTCCAAAAAGCCCTAATACGTAAAAGAGAGAGAGAGATTGTTAAAAAAGAAAAAAATTGTAAAAGGTTTATATAATTTCCAAAATATAATAAATCATTTACCTTTTTCAATTTCAAAAAGCAAACATTAAATGCTTTCTTTCAATCACCTCACATCAACTCATATCAATATCTTAAATGTCACATCACTCAAAGTGACATGTGATTTGACGTTTGATGTGACGAATGATTTGACATTTGATTTGACTTGCGTGCCGCACTCGAATTCGAAATACGAATGTGCTCGCAAACAATCACGGGCTCGAGTTCGCTAATTCCAAATTAACGAATTTTCCGTTGCGTCATAATTAAATGATTACGCCTAGCGAAATCACTATTCACGTCGCTAACGAATTAATTCTAAATTAATTCGTTCGCCCGAATTAAAATCTAATTTTAATTCCGCGTCGAAATCCAATTTCCTAAAATATATCAAATATATTATTTTATCGATTAATTCCAAATTAATCGTTTTTCTCTCTTTAATTGATATTTTATCCCAGATAAAATATCTCCGTAATTAATCGCAGATTAATTTTCTCTCTCATTAAATTAATACCAGATTAATTAAAGTGCGAGTCATACGTCATTGGTGAATCTTCAGGAAGGGACCCATGAGATCCCCATATATGTTGCAGTAAATCGGGTCGTCGGACTATCCGAACACGTAAGTACCTCGTACTATGTTTATACCGATTCACAAGACAAGGTTGGCTTCTAGCAAAGCGCCATGCCTACCCAATTCTCCGGAAACATGCTTACAGGAATAAGCGATCTATATTTGGCGTAGTATATGTGGTATTGCGTATTTCGATCCAGTATCAGATGATCACGTGCTAGGCCTGGGCTAGAATTGTGTCTGCCCTGTACGAAACACATGTCGGATGTCTGGTAACTAGTCTCTATATCGGATAACTATGACCTAGTCATATTATCCAGATGACTGCAGTACTTAAGAGAACCAGCACCGTATCCTACGTGACCATCATCTCCATATGACTGGAGTGACACTTCCGTCTTAACATCACACCCAACACACTACAATTCTCAATATACCCAGTATTGGCGTACACAGAACCTATTAAAGCCCTGGAAAAACCTCAACCAAAGTATATTGATTGTCGTATGTATTAGCGGTGCAAGTCTCAAGTTAAGACCAAATACACCTACCCTGATTTCGGATTTCCATAGACACATAGTCATACTACCAATGGAATTCCGAGGGGGTCTATCCAGAGCGAAGCTGTTTCCCGTACTATCGGTGAAACACAACCTCGTATTACACTTGCATGAGTATCATATACCCAAACATATGAGAACTATGCCGTTGTGCCCTCACAACACGCACAAGTGCAATACTAGTCTTTTACGTATTTATCGATGTCCAATCTCGATAATGCTCTGACTAGGGACATTTAATGATTTATCCTTTGTGGACTGATACTGTCTCATATCATTCTCAGTCCAGGAACAAATCATATGGACCTTCTATCATTTATACATCTAGGTGATCTAATCACAAATGATAAGAGTGCAATCTCCTTTGTCACATAGTTAATTTGTACAACAACACCGTGATCTCTACAAATTGTGGCGCTATGGGTCATAATTGTCCAACACAAAGAGTGTTTGAAACATTAGGGGCACGCTCCTCCTTATGTTTGGTAACACTGGAGCAAGCAAATGCCACGAGGGCATAATCCCTCTATGTGCTATGCTTCTCACAGATTCATTAGTCAGACAAAATATACGAGAACACATTCCCCGTAGTCGTATTTCCAAAACCGGCCAGGCCAGCCATCTCACGGGGGCACTCCCTCCCCGTGATTAGCATCCCGAGATATCCCTCATAAATTCAAGTCATAGGATAGTTACGCTCCAGCTTCGGGAGTTCGATACTACCACGAAGGGTTCACGTGCTCCCTTATGCCTTTCATCCCTTGACGCAATCCTGATCCTAAAAAATGCAATGAGTCAGGTCGGAGCACTTCTGCCCGGGGTTTTTATGATAACATATGTGATTGGTGTGTCATGGGTTTGGTGCCTTTCCTGATCCCAGATCATCCCTTCGCATCGAGTATATTCTTAAAATATTGAATACGGCTTTCAAATCTACTTAAAAAGCGAGCTAAAATTTTCTTAATTGAGAAGGGAAAGTTTTATTCATATTCGGGGACCTACTGCCCTTCCTAAAACTCTCCGTGGGACATTTCGAGAGAGGTTTTATATTGAGCTCCTAACCCTTGTCGGGTTGTTAAAAAAGAAATAAAGAAAAATCTACTGGAAGTACTTTCTCAACATCTCGGTGTTCCAGGGCTTCCTTAACCGTGTGCCGTCTAGCTGTTCCAAAATATAGGCATCCGGTCTTACCACCTCCACAATTTTATAGGGCCCTTCCCACTTGGCACCTAACGAACCATCCTCCGGCCTTCGAGTGTTCAAGGTGACCTTTCTCAATACCAAGTCACCTGGAAGAAAGAAACGGGTCCGAACTTTTTTGTTGTAAAAACGGGCCATTCTTTGCTGATAGATTACTGCCTTCATAGCCGACTTTTCCCTCTTTTCTTCGATCAGGTCGAGATGGCTTCTGATGATTTCTTCATTATGTCCATCCTTAAAATGCCAGACCCTGTGGGTAGTCATTCCGATCTCTGCTGGAATAACTGCTTCGTATTCATATGATAAGGAAAACAGAGTTTCCCCAGTGGAATCCTTACAGGTTATCCGGTGCGCCCACAACACTTTCGGTAACTTTTCAACCTATAAGCTCTTGCAAGCTCCGAGCCGAGCCTTGAGATTGGCATTAATGGTCTTGTTTGTCACCTCCACCTGACTGTTAGACTTGAGATGGGCAGGTGAGGCGAATCTTAAGGCGATCTGGAGGTCTTCATAAAGCTTCCTGAAACATTTGCTATCGAACTATTTTTCGTTATCGATGATGATGGCTCGAGGAATTCCGAACCTGCAGATAATATTTTTCTTCAAAAACTCCGTAGCTTTCTTCTCTGTGATAGCGGATAGGGGTTCGGCTTCCACCCATTTGGTGAAATAATCTATGGAAACAATGGCGTACTTCGCCTGCCCTCGCCCCCTCGGCATCGGCCCGATGATATCCAGCCCCCACTGGGCAAACGACCAAGGACGGGACAAAGTAGTCAACTGTTCTGCTGGCTGGTGGTGAATATTGGCATTCTTCAGGCATCCTTCATATTTCTGGGCCACCCTTATACCGTCCTGATGCATGGTTGGCCAGTAGAACCCTTGCCTTAAAGCTTTAGTCCTCTGATGTGACTCCCACAGATTCCCGCATGAATTTCTCTGAGCACATAGTCAGCCTTCTCTTCTGCCAAACATCTCAGGAGGGGTACCGTATAGCCCCTTCGGTATAGCACTCATTTGATCAGGGAAAACTTGGTGCTTTTAAATTTCTGCTTTCTGGCTTCCTTCTTGTCTTCGGGCGTCTCCCCAGTCTCCAAATATCTTCTGATTGGTTGCATCCATGAAGATTCGCTTTCCATATCCAACTCCGCTACTTTGAGGCAGATTAGATGGACTATTCTAGGATTTTCAGACCTGATTGAAGATGCGAGCCGTGCTAAAGAGTCTGCCTCACAGTTGTTTTCCCGACCGATTTGCTCAAAGTGCACATTCCCCATTTTTCCCACCAACCTTTTTACCTCAGCCAAATAGGCTATCATACTCGGCTCCCTGGCTTGGAACTCTCCCTTCAGCTGCTGAACGGCCAGCTGGGAGTCACTTCTTACAACTACGTCGTGGACGCCCATCACTGTGCATAACCTTAAAAAGGCTAAAATTTCCTCATACTCCACCTCATTGTTGGTGGCCTCGAAGGCGAATCTCAAGGCGTACAATACTTCTTCACCTTTGTCATTTCTCAATACGATTCCGGCCCTATTACCTTGTGAGATGATAGATCCGTCTACCGACATCTCCCATTTTTCTTCCCCAACGATCAAAATCTGGGATTCTGTGAATTCAGCAACAAAGTCCGCCAGATCCTGCCCTTTTACCGCTACCCTTGGGAGGTAAGAAATGTCGTTTTTACTCAACTCTACCTACCATTTATTAACCTTCCTGAGACCTCCAGTTTCTACAGAATCTGCCTCAAAGGATAATCGGTATAAACCCCAATAGGATGGGCCTGGAAGTAAGGTCGTAACTTCCGGGCCGTAGTGATTAATGACAATGCGACCAGCTCATGTGTTGGATATCTGGTCTCAGCATCTAATAAAGCTTTACTAACATAATATACTGGCCTTTGAACTTTATCAGCCTCTTGCACTAATACTGAACTTATTGCATGCTCCGAAACAGCTAAATATAAGTATAAGGTCTCACCGGGGGACGGCTTTGCTGGAAGCAGGGGCTGCGTCAGGTATTGTTTTAACTGCAGGAAGGCCTCCTCACATTATAGCATCCAGTTGACTTCCCTTTTTGCCCTCTTGACGACTTTGAAGAAAGGGTGGAACTTGTCGGTTGCTCGAGAAATAAATCGATTTAATGCGGCCACCCTGCCGGTCAGGCTTTGCACTTCTTTTATCGTTTTGGGAGACTTTAAGTCCATAACGGCTTGGATTTTCTGCGGATTTGCTTCTACGCCTCGGGAGCTTACCATATAGCCCAAAAATTTTCCCGAGGCCACTCCGAAAGCAAACTTCTCCGGGTTGAGCTTTAAGTTATGTTTCATTAGCAATTCAAAGGTTTTCTTGAGTTCGGCCACGTGACAACATGGCTCCTTAAACATTGTTATCATATCATCAACATATACCAGCATTGATGTGCCGATGAGTGGCCTAAAAATCTTGTTCACTAGTCTCTGAAAGGTTGCCCCGGTATTTTTCAATCCGAAGGGCATTACTTTATAACAATAAAGCCCCTAATCGGTAACAAAAGTCGTCTTCTCCTCGTCTTCATGATTCATCTTGACCTGGTTATATCCCGAAAATGCATCCATAAAGCTTAGAAGTCCCTGGCAGGCCGTCGAATCCACCAACTGATCTACCTTTGGTAGTGGGAAGCTGTCTTTCGGGCATGCTTTATTGAGGTCGGTGAAATCCACGCATATCATCCACTTTCCATTGGGTTTCTTCACTAATACCACGTTCGATACCCACTCTGGGTATTTCACTTCTCTGATAAAACCAGCCTTCAACAGTTTTTCTACCTCGGCAGCCATTGCCCTGCACCGCTCCTGGTTAAAGTTTCTTCTTTTTTGCTTGACCGGTTTGTGGGATGGGTTTACCGCCAAACGGTGACTGATAAACTTCGGATCTATCCCGGGCATATCGTCGTGCCCCCATGAAAAGATGTCTGGGTACTCCTTTAGACACTTCAGCAGGTCCTGTTTCAGGGTCTCGTCTAAGTCTTCCCCTATTTTTACATTCTTCCCAGGTCCGAAAAGTTCTATCATCTCTAATTCTTCGACTGCCCCTAGCCAGACAACTTTCTTTGGCCGAGGACCCGGATCCTTGCTTGCCTCTTCCCCGTCTTCATTCCTTTCCCTTTTCCGGGTACACACTTTAATGCAGATGGTTCCCGTGAAAGGGTGGCAAAACAGCTCTGAGCCACATTCTGACTCCCGCACACGATTCCAATCCCATCCCGGGTGGGGAACTTTAACTTCAAGTAATAGCAAGACATTACAGCCATTGTCTTCATCATGAAAGGCCGACCAACAATAACCTGGTAACTGCTCATATAATCCACCACCGTGAAATTCTTCATAATCGTCCGAGTCCAGGGACGGGTTCCGATTGTCATTGCCAATTGTATCCTTCCTAATGGAGCGACCGTTGAGCCTCTGAAGCCATATAGGGGAGCCTCATCGTTGGTTAGAGTCGTATACTCCACCCCAAGGTTGTCCAAAACCTCATTGGAGATTATATCCACTGCACTCCTAGGATCCACTAGGATTCTGTCTACCTCAGAACCGCCGATTATTGCCCTGATTATTAATGTATCATCGTGGGGTAAACTCACCCCTCGAGCATCCTCATCCGTGAACATTACTGGCACTGACCGACAATCTTGTATTCCCGAGGCCCGTTCTGTTTCTAACAACTCTGACCCCCGAGTCCGACTATAGTTTTTTCTTGACTGGTTAGAGTCCCCGGTCAGTGTCTTCCCCCCTGCAATGGTATTCACCTGTCGGTAATGTGACCTCTGTCTGGCCGCCATAACTTCATGGTCAATATAGTTATTCAGGTACCCATTCTGCGCCGGGTCTTCCATTTTCTCTCGTAAGTCTTTGCATCTGTCCGTCGTATGTCCCCTCAAATTATGATGCATGCAATAGGATTTTTTATTCCTCCTATCCGGTGGGAATCTTCTAAAGTCAGGCTCTATCAAGAGGCCATTTCCCTGGATTTCCATGACGATCTGCCCCAGCGGTTTATTCAGAGGAATGTATGCCTCTTCCCCGGCCACATGGTTCACCTAGATCGAGATTCTCTTCTCCGGCTCATCCCGAGGTATCGGCTAGAATTCCCTTCACCTCGAGGGTGGTTTTTTGAACTCCCTATCTGGCCTGCGAGGA
This sequence comes from Zanthoxylum bungeanum, assembly GCA_019454045.1. Lineage (NCBI taxonomy): Eukaryota > Viridiplantae > Streptophyta > Magnoliopsida > Sapindales > Rutaceae > Zanthoxylum > Zanthoxylum bungeanum. Next base: position 22,771 of record SKCR01040140.1, on the reverse strand, counting down.
GCTTCTGCCCTCATCATCCTCTCTCTGATAGCTGTCCCCCTCCGGGAGATTCTCTCCTAATTTTCCAACGAAACAAACTTCCGAGCTATCTCCAGAGCGGTGTCATAATCCGGTGTATCCTGGATCCTCAGGTGGGTCCACAGCTTTCCAATCTTTAAAGCCCCATTCAAACTTTCCAAGGCCTCGAGTGACTCATATCCCCCGACCTCGAGCACCATCTTATGGTATCCTTCAATAAAAGCCTTCAGGGGCTCATCATCTCCTTGCTTCATGAGCCTTAATTCCCCAATTGTCTTATTTGGGACGCAGACCCCTTTGAAGTACCGAACAAATGACTTTATGAGTTGCGCGAAGCTATCGATGCTCCCTGGGGCTAGACTTCTGAACCACAAAATGGCAGACCCACCCAAGGTTAGGGGGAATACTTTGCAAATGGCATCCCCTATCACTCATTGGACTTCCATCAATAGGACAAAACTCTCAATATGGGATTTTGGATCGGTAAGGCCTTTGTAGGGCGTCATGGACGACATGTTGAATCCTCTTGGGAACCTTACTGACCGGCGTAAACACACACGTATAACGCAAGCGCACGTATCGTTCAAGTAGTATAAAAATATCGATCCCACGAGGACTTAATTTCTACTGTTGTTATTAATTATTGAATCTATTTAATTACAAATATCTAATTAAAGCGAGAATGGAATTGATTGCTTGATTGATTTGGTTGATTGAAGATTTGCTAAATAAATAAATAAAAAGATAAAAGACAATACTAATACTTAAGGAAAATAACAGATAAAAAGATATAAGGTTGTGAATTCTTTTAATATCATTTAAAAGATGAAGTGATTATTTTATGTTTGTGTAATAAATCTGTTTACTAACCTGGAACACTAAATTATGTAAAAGCCTCTTCCGATGGTCAACTACAAATACCCAGTATAACCCAATTGAACCATATTCCTATGTCAACCACATTACCTGGATTCATTAAGTCTAAGTTCCAATTATGGCTACCCCCGCCCGACAGGTATATTCCTATCCTGTAAGGAAATCTATTAAAGGGTTATCTATCCTCAAGGAAGATCGTGGGCTATTAAGTCTAAGGCTGAAACCTAAAATCCCTATGTCTAGTTCATTTTAGATTTACCATATCAATCTTATTGGTGATCAGACAATAAGAAGCATTAAGCTTAAGACTTAATAAGTAAACTTATTAATTATCCAAACTATAAAATAATCCCTTATAAACTATTGATATTAAAAGTCATCACAACCCCTAGATAACTAACACATAACTAGGACTAATAAAAACATAAAAATAAAAGACATAAAATAAAAATACTGAAAAGTAAAATAAAATAAAATGTTAAGGTAAAAGGAATTATTTCTACTATTACTTATTTAGATATCTCCCATTAAAATAATATAAAAACTTGTGATTAATATCAACCAGCCATAAAGGCGGAACCAAAATAACCAGCCATAAAGGCGGAACCAAAATAACCAGCCATAAAGGCGGAACCAAAATAACCAGCCATAAAGGCGGAATATATGTTTTATTACCCACCGACCAATCTGGCGGTATCCTGATTAAGTCCAATTTAAATAGTAAATATATTATTTTTAAGGGAGATTAATCTAAATAGTAATAGTAAAAGAAATTACCTTTCACCCGAACATAAGGAAATTACCCCATCACGGTAAATAGTAAAAACTGTAAAAAGTAAATAATAAATAGTAAAAACTGTAAAAGAAAGTAAAAAGTAAAAATTAAATTACTATTATTACAAAAAGTAATTAAAATTATTTACAAAACTAAAAAAAAAGTAAAAACTAAAGACTTTTAGAGAGAGAAGCTCTCTCTTTAGAAGGAATTGAAGAGAGAGGATGGGATACAAAATTCTGAAATCTCGTTCTGAATTTATAGGCGCGGATGGGGTGCGCGCGTCGCGCCGCGCGCTATAGTGAAACGTGGCTCAATAACAGCTTGACACGTGGCGAGGCGGCTAAGAGATCCGATGACGTGGCACTGTTCATGACGTCATTGCTTACGTCATGTTGAAGAAGATTGTCGGCAGCGTCTGATTTTGACACGTGGCAGCGGCACATTTTAGCAAATCGTTGAGATGTCGACACGTGGCAAGGCGCACGATAGCGGAGATGATGATTGTCGGCACCGTAGGATGATGACACGTGGTAGCGCACGTTAGCAAGTCTTCTGTGATGGTGACACGTGGCATGGCGCACGTTAGCAAAGTCAAACTTTTCAAATTGTTGACCCGTTGACCACGGCGCACTTTAGCAGATCCGGAGCACGCTGGGCGTCGCGACGCCAAGGCTATGCGCGGCGCGACGCGCAGAAGACATAAATATCCCAGTTGGCGCATTTTTGTCCGGATTTGCCCCAAATTGCCTCCAGTGCTGTCCAAACTTTATTTATCTGTAAAATAACAACAAAACACATCAAAACGTTCATAAATCTCGAGAAACGATACAAAACATTAGGTCAAATGAGTGGGAAATAGTGGTATAAATACCACTCATCACTTACCGACCTTATTCCTTCTGTAAAGGGGGATTCAACCTCGTCGTCCCGAGCATCTCCCGTATCAACTTTGAGGTTCACTCCCCACTTGGTCATTTCTTTTCTTAACCAACCCATTATGTTGCCATCCGTGTTACCATGCCGCCCCCCGCGGCCTTCCTCTCGTCTGTCACCCCGAGTGCGGCGTTCCCCATGACTTGAGATTTCCCGTCCAGTTTCACCATGCTTCCTATATCCCCTTCTGGTGTCGCCTGGGCTTGTTGGTTTTATTCTAGGTCCCAAGATCATCAAACAAGCATGAAGATGTGTGAAATACTTATCAAAGAAGTTGCGGAATACTCACATCGATCGGTTGAGACGATTTGATAAAGAACAAAACTTGTTTTCCTTCCATCAAAGTGGCGCCTAATGAACCAGTCCACTGCTCACTATTTTCAGTTTTGAGATGAGAATTTGAGCTCCAAATCTTCGTCGAATGATTCCCGGCTCATGGGTGGGTTTCCCTAACACCTTCGTATGCCTCTTAGAAGTGTACTAGCACTTGGATCTTGCCACAAAATCCACAATAAAATCCTCCATCATTGACGCCATTTGAGGCAGTCCAGCAGCCCCTTGGGCGTGACTTTGAAGAGAGAAAAGGGGAGAGAGAGTTGTCTAGGGTTTTCAAAATTCATCTAATGAATAATAATTAAAAATTACCAAAGTGTAGAGAGAGATTTTGTTTATATACTTTAGGTAAAACCATTTCACCTTTTACCCTAAACTTGGTAGGTGTGGGTAAATGGTTTTCCAAAAGTAAAACAAGGTAGTTGGGTGGTAGGTACACCAACCACACATGGGCCCCACATATTTGAATTCAAAATTCAAATATCTCTACGACCATTTTCCGCGGCTCGGTTTCGTTTAATCCGATTAAACGAACTTCCGTCGTTAAATAATTAAATCTAATTTAATTAAATATCGATGCCTCGTAAATATATTACGAACGTCGTTTACGAATTAATTCTAAATTAACTCGCTCGTTCGTATCAAAGTCCGACTTTAATTTCGTAATGAAATCCAATTCATATTAATATATCCGATATATTAATTTTAGCCCATTCGTATAAATTAAATAGAAAAATCAAATTTAACTATTAAATTTATTTTACCGATTAATTCCAAATTAATCGTGTTCTCTCTCTTTAGACGATATTTTATCCCAGATAAAATATCTCCGTAATTAATCCCAAATTAATTTTCTCTCTCATCAAATTAATCCCAGATTAATTAAAGTGCGAGTCATACATCATCGGTGTATCATTGGGAAGCGACCCATGAGATCTCCGGATATGTTGGCAATAAATACGGTTATTGGACTATCCGAACACGTACGTACCAAGTACTACGTTTTACCGATTCACAAGACAAGATTGGCTTCTAGCAAAGCGCCATGCCTACCCAATTCTCCGGAAATATCCTTACAGGAATATATTGATCTGTATCAGGCGTAGTATACATCGTATAGTGCATATCGATCTAGTATCAGATGGTCACGTGCTTGGCCTGGGGCTAGAGTTGTGTCTGCCCCGTTCGAAGCACATGTCGGATGTCTGGTAACTAGTCTCTATAATCGGATATACATGACCTAGTCATAATATCCCGATGGCCGCGCAGCACTTAAGAGCACTATTACCGTATCCTACGTGACATCATCTCCACTATGACTGGAGTGATACTTCCGTCTTGACATCACACCCAATACTCTACGAATCTCAATATACCCAGTATTGGCGTACACAGAACCGGTTAAAGCCCTGGACGACCTCAACCAAAGTATATTGATTGTCGTAAGTATTAGCAGTGCAAGTCTCAGGTTAAGACCAAATACACCTACCCTGATTTCGGACTCCCATAGACACATAGTCATACTACCAATGGGATTCCGAGGGGGTCTATCCAGAGAGAAGCTATTGGTGAAACGCAACCTCCTACTACACTTGCATAAGTATCCAATACTTCAATATATGAGAACTATGCCCGTTATGCCCACACAACGTGCACAAGTGCAATACTAGTCTTTTACGCATTACCGATGTCCAATCTCGATAATACTCTGACTAGGGATATTTAATGATTAATCCTTTGTGGACTGATACTGTCTCATATCATTCTCAATCCAGGAACTAATCATAGGGACCTCCTATCATTTATATATCTAAGGTGATCTAATCACAAATGATAAGATAGGAATCTCATTTGTCACATAGTTAATTTGTACAAAAACACCATGATCTGTACATATAGTGACGCTATGGGTCATAATTGTCCAACAATCTCCCACTTGGCCTATAGCCAGTCACTCGAGTGCCTAACACCCGAACTATGTACGGTTCGCTCAAATTACTGAGAAAAGGTTTTCGTTAGCGGATTTACATGTTTATCGTCTGATGCGATTTATACGATCATCACATCACCACGATGTATGATCCGAACGAATCAGATGAATATCGAAGTATATATCTGGATTGTTGATGAGTCCATTAATTCTTTAGCCTATGCTGACGCCTAGCTCAGGTGGTGACAGAACTATATCTAATCTAATTAGATTTATTATCGACCCAAATGGCTTCTATTGCTGCCTCAGCTGCCCGCAATAATCCGCATTTGTGTTTATTCGGCAACAATATCTTGCTTGGAAGATTTCCAGCTCCCTGTTCTGGTATTCAAACTTTATAGCACCTTTTTATCGGTTCGGAAACTTGCAGCAGTGATCCCAGTCACTTCAAGTTCTCATTCTCCATCCTTAAGATAACATCCTTCGTTCTCTAAGATACTAGTGTGTTTTAACATCAATCCAGTGACCATCACTTGGATGGCCTGATTGTGACTCCATATGCTCAAAACATATGAGGCACCAGGTGCGTACATTTAAATTACAATTCTCAGAGAGTGTTAACAACTTTAAATCTATTCCCAATAGATCTTTATTCCTAGAATAAAAGGTTGTTACTCCTAAGAATTCTATGGAGAATTATCTCGAAGCCAAGTTCGCCGATTGTTTATGGGAATATCATTTCCAGAAATACATATATTATCATTATTTAACATGACATTCATTGTCAGTGCGCTCCACTAACCTCCTTATATACACAACACTTATTTCTCGTTGATTAAATCATAAACCTTCTGATTACATCAAACGTCAGCTCCAAGAAACATTATGCTTGTTTAACCCAAAAGGATCGAACACCCGCAAACTAGTGTGGACAACAGAACCTGGGCGACGCCGTTTCTAGGCTCGCGGCACTAGTTGGGAAATACTAAATAATATGGAGTCGCCACCCGTGTGAACCGGGACAAAGATTTAAGGCCGCACTCACCCCTCGCAAGGGAAGACCTCAAACCGTTGGGTTCGGAATGGTCCCTTACTTATGCCACTTGTAATGAAAGGATTTATGTAATAATTTAATCAAGCTTAAGTAACACTTATTTCCAAGAGTATCATGCTTCTAAATTCTCATATGCAAAATAAAATTATGCACACATTTCACATATATCTCATATCTAAAATCGCATGCTTAACATATATCAAAATAGCAACGAACATACAACTTTATTTGCATATTACATTCAAGAAAACACAAGCACACATATTAACCATACAAACATACATATGGGCACTTTTCCAAGTGGTACGTGGAATTGTATCCCAAGTACAGACCGCACTACCGTCCATTCGGAATCGGCTACGGAATTTACGTCTGAGTTCCATCCGATATACCACAAGAAATAATACTCAAATGTTATCACGACACAAGCATATGAATTGTAATTTGTTAACATAGTTGTATTCATACATGTGGGGATAGCTACTAGGAAAACTATGCATGAAATCTAATGAAGAGGACTCAGTTCAGTGCGTTCGCGTTCGTGTAGCGTTCGTAAACGCGTTCGAACGAAATGAAACAGAATGCTCACGTTCGAGTAGCGTTCGTAAACGCGTTCGAACGGAAATGAAACAGAATGCTCACGTTCGTATGGCGTTTGTTAACGCGTTCGAACGAAAAGAGACAGAATGCTCACGTTCGTATGGCGTTTGTTAACGCGTTCGAACGGAAATGAGACAGAATGCTCACGTTCGTATGGCGTTTGTTAACGCGTTCGAACGGAAATGAGACCTGACATGATAAGGCAAAAAACACATGCGCGTTCGAGTTGCGTTCGTAAATACGTTCGAACGGGAACAGACCTGATGCATGAAATGGGACGCAATACATAAACAAAAATAAAAGGGCGCGGGAAGTATGCCGTAAAGGTGACCTTTTGGGGCTCTTGATCTCTCAAAGAGAGGACCTTTAGACCAACATACTAAGCCCATGCGCGTCACATCACACATACAAGAATAGAACCAATCATATCAACCAAGTATGCCCGATTGAACACATCTTACATCCAATCTGAACACACATCAACCGGCGCGGCAAAGCATCGTGGTAACGGGTTTTAACCCCTCCCCATAAGGGATCTTTCATTCCACTTACTAAGCCCATGCGCTTGATTGAACCATACATAAAAGATAATAATATCAAACTAAGTATGCCCGATTGAACGTATCTCGCATCCAACCGAACACACCATCAACGGCGCGGCGAAGTAGTGTCACAAAGGTGGCCTTTTCGGCTCTTTGTCTCCCAAATGGAGGACCTTTGGACTAACTCACTAAGCCCATGCGCTTGGTTGAATCATGCATAACTAAACAACATATTGAATTCAAGTAAAGAGAACTAAATAAACAAAAGCAACACAACAAAAGAAAGATGGTGCCGTTTACCCAAGCGGTACGTGGAGTTGTGGCCCGAGTACAGATCATATTACCGTCCATTCGGAATCGGCTATGAAATTTATGTCCGGGTTTCCATCCGATATACCGCGAGAGTTGACACATCTCTCATTCATCAATACCCACAACATATTACATTTCATAATTCATGCATGTTTATCTACTCAAAGACCACAACATGCATTCCAACATGACAATCATACAAGTAATACTTAATAAATAATGCGGAAAAAGAAAACAAGTGTGAAAGATACCCTCAGGTCTAACCTTTTAAGCCGTCTCTCGGACTCGCGTTCCACGAAGATCGGAAGGGTACAGCTCCGCAACTTTTCTGGTTCACTGGTTCAGCGTCCTAGCTCACTGCTTTGCTGTTTTGCTTGCGGTTCGAACTCCGTTCTGCTCCTATTCGGCTTCTGTCTTGCTGCTCACTGCACGGGCTACCTGTTTTAACGTTTTCAATAAAACTATTCCAAGTTTGTGTGGGTTTTAGTGCAATTATATGTGATTATTTTTAAGATTATCTATGCAGTTTTTATGTTACTGTTTTGGGATTTTGGGGACTGTTTTGAGGATTTTGCTGCTGCTTTAAGGTGATTTGGGCTGCTGTTTTAAGGTGATTTAGGGGCTACTTGGGCGTGTTTTAGGGGGTGCAGGGGCTGGTTTCAGTGGCTTTAGGAAGGCTTGTTATTTTCGGCTATGGAGGGAGGAGAATGAGGAAATTCTTGTTGTTTCTTGCTTACAATAGGCGTCAATGGAAGGCTTTTTTTTTTTTTTTATGTATATGTGCGAACTAGAGGAGAGCAAGAGGCTTGGTGAGGGGTGTTTATATAAAGATGTCTAGGGTTTCACCTTGTCTCACAAGGAAGAGATTTGTCCAAAGAGGGGATAGGATTTGGTGTTTAGCAAGGAAAGTCAAAGATTGAGGGGGGGACAAATTTAGTTTAGATTAGGAAGTCAACAATTTAAATTGGTGGATATCTTATTGAATTAGGAAGTCAAATATGTGATTGGCTTTAATTGGTTAAGATTGATTTTAATTAGGCATATTCTTTTTAGTTTTAGTATATAATATATTTGATTTATTTATATTAGGCATGATTTTATTTTATGTTTTATTTAATTGGTAAATGATTTAAATATTTTATTTAATGTTTAATATTTATTTATTTAATTTGGGATGTGTTTTATGGGCTTTGGGGGGCCAAATGGGCTGGGGTGTGAGGCTAGCAGCAAAACCAGAATTACCGGCTCCGTTCGAACGCCTTCTCGCACGCGGCACGAACGTCCGCAATCTGCACGAGGTTCGAACGGAGGAACGAACGCAGCACCAACGAAGACAGTGAACTTGTGGAATGAACTTGATGACATACTTTTCCGAATTTCCCCTTCCGACCTCCGTTTCCCGCAATATCCTTAGCTAAAAAGGTAGTGCCTCCAATTGAGACTCATCATCGGGTTTCACATGCGAAAATGCAATGCCTACAGTCGCCCCCACTTTGATGGGACTTGTGCAGTGTGTGACTTTGAACAATCCTATCAAAGTTATGCAATGCATTTTTACCTACCTGGCTCGGCTGCCGCCTCGAGTTGAGTTGATACTGCAGCGGACCTCGATCCTGGGACGCGTCCCAATAATTGCAACTACAACGGGGGCACCTCGACCCTGGGCACCTCGACCCAACACCGCTGACTATAGGGACCTCGCCCTGAATTGATGATGTAGTGGGCACCTCGACCCTGGGCACCTCGACCCAACACGCTGGAACTATAGGGACCTCGCCCTCGACTGATGATTAGTTGGGCACCTCGACCCTGGGCACCTCGACCCAACACCGCTGACTATAGGGACCTCGCCCTCGAACTGATGATGTAGTTGGGCACCTCGACCCTGGGCACCTCGACCCGGAACTACAACTGACAACGGGGGCACCTCGACCCTGGGCACCTCGACCCAACACCGCTGACTATAGGGACCTCGCCCTCGAAATGATGATGTGATGTGGAGCCTCGCTCCTCAGCCGATATGGGCCTCGCCCCCGAGCTGATATAATGTGACATGGAGCCTCGCTCCTCAGCTGATACGGGCCTCGCCCCCAAGCTGACATGATGTGATGTGGAGCCTCGCTCCTCAGCCGTTATGGGCTCGCCCCCGAGCTGATATAATGTGACATGGAGCCTCGCTCCTCAGCTGATACGGGCCTCGCCCCCAAGCTGACATGATGTGATGTGGCCTCGCTCCTCAGCCGATATGGGCCTTGCTCTTTTCCTTCTTCATCACCTGTTTACACAAAACACACAAACACAAAAAGATGCAATATAGGTTACGTGTATGCATGTATGCATGAGTTTTCTCATTCCGTTGGGTTAGGTCTTCCATTGGCGACCAAGTTTCTTAAGCAAAGTACAGCTTCAGCCTGTCGACATTGATTGGTTCTGTGAACTCATTTCCCTCGAGATCTGACAACTTCACTGCTCCATTTCCCATGACTTTCTGAACGATGTAGGGTCCTTCCAGTTTGCCTGAATTTCCCTCTCGGATCTGTCGTCGACGGCCTCGACTGCTTAAGTACTAAATTACCCTTTCTGATCTTGGTGGGGCGTACTTTCTTGTTGAATGCCCGGGCTAGTCTCTTCTGATACAACTGCATGTGATACAAAGACTTCGTTCTCTTCTCATCCAACAGTGCTAACTGATCAAATCTCTGTGCGGCCCATTCATGTTCCGGTAACTCTGCCTCTGCTAATACCCTCATAGACTGTATTTCCACTTTTACTGGCAATACTGCTTCCATTCCGTAGACCAAAGAGTAAGGTGTGGCCCCTATTGCTGTTCTTACTGATGTTCTGTACCCCCACAAAGCATACGGTAATTTTTCGGCCCAATCTCTGCAATTCTCTGTCATCTTAGCTAAAATTGTCTTTATAGTTTTGTTGGCTGCCTCAACTGCCCCATTTGCCTGCGGCCTGTACGGTGATGACTTGTGGTGGCCTATCCCATACCTCTGTAACATTGCTTTCGTCTCCCCTTGAAACTGGACCCCGTTGTCTGTCATTACATGATGCGGCATACCATACCGACAAATGAGGTTCCGAGCTATGAACCTTGCCATCTGTTTCGCTGTAACATTACAGAATGATTCGGCTTCCACCCACTTTGAGAAGTAATCTACTGCCACCACTATGAAGCGATGCCCATTTGATGCATTTGGTCGAATTTCCCCAATCATATCAATTCCCCATGCTGAGAAAGGCCACGGCTCTGATAACCCGTGTAATTCTGTGTGCGGTAAGTGGTTCAAATTACCATGTGCTTGACAGTCATGACAGTGCTTTACCATCTTCGCGCAGTCTGTTTCCATGGTTGACCAATAAAAACCTTGTCTCACTATCTTGCGGGACAGATTCAACCCGTTCATGTGCGGACCGCATACCCCGGCGTGTACCTCTTCCATTACATGTTGAGCTTCTTCTTTTTTAAACACTTCAACTGAATACCATTTGCCTGCCTCTTGTACAGTTCCCCTCTCAAAGTCACATACTGGGAAGCTAACTTCTGAATGGCTATTCTGTCTTTTCTGCCCGCCCCTTCCGGGAATTCACCATGTTCCAGATACCTCTGAATGTCATAATACCAAGGTTTACCGTCGTCAACCTCAACTTCCAGAATTGTTTCTATCTCATAAGCAGGTTTACTTGCTGTTGTCAGTACCAACGGTCTCATCACTAACTTCTCTGGATTTTCCCAAGTCGCTGCTAGTGTAGCCAATGCGTCTGCCATATGATTCTCTTCTCTCGGTAGGTGCTGAAACTTACACTCGGGGATAACCTGTGCCAATTCTCTGAGGTGAAGAAGGTAAGGCTTCAACCGTTCTTCCTTCAATTCCCATTCTCCTCGCATCTGCTGGACTACCAACATAGAATCTCCATAGATTTCCACACTCCCGGCCTTCAAGGCTATCAATGCTGTCAAACCAAAAGCACATGCTTCATACTCGGCCATGTTGTTAGTCACTCTGAATGTCAACCTCTTGGCCAAAGGCAAGAGTCTCTCCCTCATGGGTCACTATCACGATCCCGATTCCGGCTCCCTTGTAATTCACTGCTCCGTCGAAGTACATCTTCCATCTCTGAACTGTTATTGCTTGGATCTCTTCATCTGGAAACTCAAACTTATACTGATCCCCCTCAACAGGTTGCAATGCCAGAAACTCCGCTACTGCTCGTCCCTTGATCACTTTGGAGGTGAGATACTCAATGTCAAACTCTGTCAACAATACCAACCATCGGCCCAGTTTTCCCACTAGTGAAGGCACTGAATGAAGATATTTCAGAGGATTCTCCTTTGCCACCACCTGAATCTTGTAGGACTGGAAATAATGCCGCAACTTTCTGGAAGCCCATACCACTGCAAGACATATCTTCTCAACTTCCTGATACCGAGCCTCATACGGAAGCAACTTCTTACTCAGATAATACACTGCATGTTCTACCCCTGTCTCATCTGCCTGTACCATCATACCCCCCAATGCTTCTGATTCTATAGCCAATACAATATCAAAGGTCTGCCCGGTCTCGGAGGTTTCAATACATGTGGCTTTACCAAGTACTCTCTGATTCTGTCGAAGGCGGTCTGACACTGTTCATTCCATCTCACTGGCTGATCTTTTCTCAACAGTTTGAAGATAGGCTCACATACCGATGTCAGCTTGGCAATAAACCGACTGATGTACTGAATCTTCCCCAAGAATGCTCTGACTTCCTTTTCTGTCTTCGGTGCAGGCATTTCTGTGATTGCCTTGATCTTTTCGGAGTCTACCTCTATTCCGCCCATCCCCACTGTATGACCAAGCAATTTCCCTGATGTCACCCCAAACACACATTTCTTGGGGTTAAGCCGCAGGTTATATCTGTCAACTCTCTGAAGGAACCTTTCCAATGCCTCAATATGCCCAACTCTTGTCTCTGATTTCACCATCATGTCATCCACATACACCTCAATCTCTTTGTGCATCAAGTCATGGAAAAGTGTAGTGGCCATCCGCTGATAAGTAGCTCCCGCATTCTTAAGCCCAAACGGCATAACCTTGTAACAATAAGTACCCCACTCGGTAACAATGCAGTCTTGTGTTTATCTTCCTCAGCCATGAGAACCTGATTGTAACCTGAAAACCCATCTGCAAATGATACATAGCGGATAAAGCCGCGCTATCAACCAGAACATCTATATGCGGCAAAGGGAAATCATCTTTCGGACAAGCTTTATTGAGATCTCTGTAGTCTACACACATTCTGACCTTCCCATCTTTCTTCGGTACCGGTACTATGTTAGCCAACCATTCAGGGTACTTTACCACTTCCAAGAACCCCACATCTATCTGTTTCTGAACTTCCTCTCTGACTTTCTCAGCCCATTCTGGTCTCATCCGTCTGAGTTTTGTTTTACTGGCCTCATATTCGGATAAGTTGGTATTGTGTGCTGGGCAATGTTTCTGTCTACCCCAGGCATGTCCTCATAGGACCAAGCAAATACTTTGGCATATCTGACCAACACTTCTTCTAGTTTCTCCCTCTCTTCGGAGGTTACTTCACTTGCAATCAAAATTTCTTTGGGGTTCTCAAGTGTGCCCAAGTTAAATGCAATAGTTCTGGCTGAACTGATGTCAAATATGCTTGATTCATGCAGAGTGAATGGAAATGACTCAGGCAAGTAAGCAAAAGAAATGTCTTTATTATTGGATAATGCGGAAGTACATTCAAATAAATCAGGAAGGTAAATGTCTTCATCATCTATAGACACTTCTTCCTTTGCAATCAGGTCTTCCTCTGGCTTCTCATCCTCTTCCAGAGTCAGGCTCTCTAACTTCATCAGCTCTTCTTCCCAACTCTCTGTTTCCTCAGTTCCCTCAGTCAGTGGCTTCTCACCCAACAAATCCTGGAAGATCTCAAACCCAGGTACAACAATCCCATTAACCTCCACAGGTTCAGGCTCTCCTTGATACCCTGAAGCTTTCACAAAGCACTCCATCAGCCTCAGGCCCTTTTTCCTGACCTTTGGCTTTTCTTCGTCAGATTTGTACCCCAAACCCTTCCGAGTAGTCTGTCCCCTGAAATCCGGCAATTTTGAACCTTTCCCGGCTCAAACTTCATCTTCTCCATAATCCTAGCCACCCTAGGATCCACCCATTCCTCGAAAGTAGCTGACACCTGAAACCTCGTGAAAGGTTGTATCTCCAAGGCAGCCACGACATTATCTAACTCAGCCCGGATGGTAACAACTTCTCCCTCATACGGGAATTTGATCATCTGATGCAAAGTGGAAGGCACGCCCCCAAGTTTGTGAAACCAAGGCCTTCCCAACAATAAGGCAAAAGTGGCTGGGATGTCCAGCACTGTGAACTCAACCTCATCTTCAATTGGTCCTACCTTGACCATAACCACAAAGGTACCCTCAACTCCCCGCTTACTGTCATCGTAAACCTTAATAGTCATACTGGAGGGGTCCAAGTTTGTTGCTTTCATACCCAATCTTGCCAGAATTTTTAACGGGCACACATTGATGGACGAACCGTCATCCACCATCACACATGAAGTTTTCTTGCTCCTCACCTCGGCCCTGATAAATAGAGGCCTGTATGATTTCTTCCCTCCACCGGGAGTTCATCCTCAGAAAAGGATATCTGCAAAGCTTCTTTCTGAACCGACACAACAAACATTGCGGGGTTGGCATCCTCCGGTACCACAATCTTGCTCAAGGCCTCAACCATAGCCTGCCTATGCTCCCGAGATGCACACAATAGTTCCCAGATACTCACTGTGCTCTAGTCTTCCTCAATTGCCTCAGCACTACATCACCTTGGTATTTTCTGCAGTCTCAACCACTTCTCTACCATCTGTCAAAGCTTCCTTACCCTTTTCCGCCATATCATTATAAAAACGACCGCTCCGCGTCATTCCCCTACTTCTTCCTCATCACTGCTAGAGAAATCAAGCCAGAAGTTTTTTTCCTGTTCAAACTCATCCTCACTAGTGCTATCCCAGATTCCCAGGCAAAAGCTTGAGGGTGAAAGGATTTCAGGACAAGGTCTTCTGGGAGGCCAGAATTGATCATGTAGGCTGGTGGTGGTTACGGCACGGTAGTTGGGTAAGGGGTTTCTGTGTGTGTCGGGCTGTTCTGTTTCTGGGTTGGGTATTTTCTTGGAGTCTATTAGGTCTTGGATTTCATGGCGGAGTCGGGCGCAGTTGTCGGTGTCATGGCCTTTTTGTTGGTGGAAGTGGCAGTAAAGGCTTAGGTTATAATGTGATGGTAGGGGATTGGGTAATGGTTTGGTATCCAAGGGTTTTAAGAGCCCTTGCCTCTTCAATTTCTCTAGCACCTTAGACAGGGGCCTTCCCAAGTTGGAAAACTGCTGTTCCGGATAGCAGCAATCTCAGCAGAGAAACGGGCTTGTTCCCGATGTTCCCCCAATGGGCCTCCTGTTCAGACCATAGAATTTTCTATTCTCGGCCTCTTCTTCCTCAATATCCATGACAGTTTCCCTCAACTGCCGAAAGTCTGCAATCATGGAGGTCATCCTCCTCAACTTGCCATAAATGGAGGGCTTGGTGCCCTTGATAATCATCTTGATCTGATCCTTCTCCGAAGGCCTAGTCTGCATTTTCAATAACTGACCCCTCCACCGGTCCACATACTCCTTAAAACTCTCCTCCGCTTTCTGCTTAACATTCTCCAGATCACGGAGTGACAGATCGATCTCCAAGTCGGTGACATATTGCTTCAGGAAAGCATCGGCTAACTCCCTCCAATCTTCCTTTACTTTCTTATCCAAACTGTGGTACCATACCACGGGAGCTCCTTCAAGCGACATTCCAAACATCTTCTGTACCTGACGCTGAGATAAGCCAACTGAACTCATGACTGATACAAACTGTCGGAGATGCACCCTCAGATCCCCATTCCCATTGAACTTAGCCATATCCGGCATCTTGAACTGTACCGGCAACTGTTCCTCAAAAGTCAATGTGTCATAATCCAGCAAGTCCTCATTCTTACCCCTCATCTTGCGGGTAACTGACTCAACCTCATCCCGAAGTTTCTGTAACTCTGCCTGAGACCCAGATACTCTGCCTGCTGCATACTCTGCCATATCATCAAAAGTGGGGGTATCGTCCCCCAATTCTCTTCGGAGGTTCCTCTGGTCTTGCATCCCCAGAACTACCCCCAGCACGAGACCCGGCTATACCAGCCACATCAGTAGTCAAAGCAAGCCTGTAACTGTTCAGTGACTTTGGCGAGACTGTTCTCTAACTGATCCATACGGGACACCTCATTATCGGATTCACTCATACTTGTTCTTTTAGTGAGCCTTGTCCCTTCTCTAACCCAACGGTATCTATGTTGTCTTTTAGAGACATAGATGGTGTTAACATGATATATGGATGCATGAGGTGCATGAGATGCATGTAACATATAACATACTGAATAAAATAAAATTCTCAAACAAATCGGCCTATTATCATTTCAGAAACTTTTGGGACAACTGTCATAAGAGTGAACCCGTCCCAGTTTAAATGGCCCAACGAGTTCATGTCTTATGGCAAGGAGCCCAACTAAATCCAAATGATAATATTCCGAACACAAGCACAAGGTGGCCCATCAACACTTAGACGCCTTTGGCCCAATAGTCATGGAATACATCCTTGTCCCAGTTTAAATGGCCCAACAAGTCCATATCTCATGACAAATGGTCCAAATGGATCCAAACGATAATGTCCCAAACACAAGCATAGGAGGGAGATAATACAAACATAACATATAATTTTCACATAATGGCCCATCAACATTTCAGAAGCCTTGGGCCTAATAATCATACAATACGAACTTGCCCCAGTTTAAATGGCCCAGCAAGCCCGCATTCCTGATAATAGTCCAACTGCATCCAAATGAGGATGGTCCATAAGCACATTCTCAAGGAAATAATTGTTACTTTAACCATACAAATCGGTCTATGGGTGGATTTGCAAGAGTATGGACAAAGGCTCTCACCGGCGAAGGATAGCCCACAACTAGGTCTCCCCACTCAAGGGTTCAGGCGACCAAGTGAGCGTATCCCTTTTTATACACTAAGGTACGTGCCAATGAGCTATGGTGTGTGACGGACTGTCAAATGGATTTCCCGTTGTAGATTCCCCAGAGGGAAGGTGGAGCGAGGCTCACTTAAATACCCAAGCCTCTTAGGCTTTATCGCTTGGTGTCAGGAATAAACAACGAGTCCTCCAAATTAGTCCATCAAAGGCTACGAGTAGATGGCCATGTAGGTGTCCTCACAGCTTTTCCTTCTAGAAAGGTAGTGAGTGAAGGAAGACACCAAACCATTACCTAGCCTCAAAGTGCCCTTGATTAAACCCTCACTTATCCACTATAGGACATGGCCAATTAAAACATAAATCCACTCATTACAAGACAATATTTCGGGGCCAATTCTCATATCCCCAGTGGAGTCGCCAGACTGTGGACAACAGGAACCTGGGCGACGCCGTTTCTAGGCTCGCGGCACTAGTTGGGATAATAAATAATATGGAGTCGCCACCCGGTGGGAACCGGGCACAAAGATTTAAGGCCGCACTCACCCCTCGCAAGGGAAGACCTCAAACCGTTGGGTTCGGAATGGTCCCTTACTTATGCCACTTGTAATGAAAGGATTTATGTAATAATTTAATCAAGCTTAAGTAAACATTTATTTCAAGAGTATCATGCTTCTAAATTCTCATATGCAAAATAAAATTTATGCACACATTTCACATATATCTCATATCTAAAATCGCATGCTTAACATATATCAAAATAGCAACGAACATACAACTTTATTTGCATATTACATTCAAGAAAACACAAGCACACATATTAACCATACAAACATACATATGGGCACTTTTCCAAGTGGTACGTGGAATTGTATCCCAAGTACAGACCGCACTACCGTCCATTCGGAATCGGCTACAGAATTTACGTCTGAGTTTCCATCCGATATACCACAAGAAATAATACTCAAATGTTATCACGACACAAGCATATGAATTGTAATTGTTAACATAGTTGTATTCATACATGTGGGGATAGCTACTAGGAAAACTATGCATGAAATCTAATGAAGATGACTAAGTTCACTGCGTTCGCGTTCGTGTTTCGTAGCGTTCGTAAAAGCGTTCGAACGGAAATGAAACAGAATGCTCACGTTCGAGTAGCGTTCGTAAACGCGTTCGAACGGAAATTGAAACAGAATGCTCACGTTCGTATGGCGTTTGTTAACGCGTTCGAACGGAAATGAGACAGAATGCTCACGTTCGTATGGCGTTTGTTAACGCGTTCGAACGGAAATGAGACTTGAAACATGATAAGGCAAAAAACACATGCGCGTTCGAGTTGCGTTCGTAAACACGTTCGAACGGGAACAGACCTGATGCATGAAATGGGACGCAATACATAAACACAAAATAAAAGGGCGCGGCGAAGTACTGCCGTAAAGGTGACCTTTTGGGGCTCTTGATCTCTCAAAGAGAGGACCTTTAGAGCAACATACTAAGCCCATGCGCGTCACATCACACATACAAGAATAGAACCAATCATATCAACCAAGTATGCCCGATTGAACACATCTTACATCCAATCTGAACACACATCAACCGGCGCGGCAAAGCCTCGTGGTAAAGGGTTTAACCCCTCCCCATAAGGGATCTTTCATTCCACTTACTAAGCCCATGCGCTTGATTGAACCATACATAAAAGATAATAATATCAAACTAAGTATGCCCGATTGAACGTATCTCGCATCCACCGAACACACATCAACCGGCGCGGCGAAGCAAGTAAGTAGTGTCACAAGGTGGCCTTTTCGCTCTTTGTCTCCAAATGGAGGAGAACCTTTGGACTAACTCACTAAGCCCATGCGCTTGGTTGAATCATGCATAACTCAAAACATATTGAATAAGTAAAGTAAGAGAACTAAATAAACAAAAGCAACACAACAAAAGAAAAGAAGAGGTGCCGTTTACCCATGCGGTACGTGGAGTTGTGGCCCGAGTACAGTCATATTACCGTCCATGCGGAATCGGCTATGAAATTTATGTCCGGGTTTCCATCCGATATACCGCGAGAGTTGACACATCTCTCATTCATCCAATCCCCAAAACTATTACATTTCATAATTCATGCATGTTTATCTACTCAAAGGACCACAAAGCATCCAACATGACAATCATACAAGTAATACTTAATAAGTAATGCGGAAAAAGAAAACAAGTGTGAAAGATACCTCAGGTCTAACCTTTTAAGCCGTCTCTGGACTCGCGTTCCACGAAGATCGGAAAGGGTACAGCTCCGCAACTTTTCTGGTTCACTGGTTCAGCGTCTAGCTCACTGCTTTGCCGTTTTGCTCTGCGGTTCGAACTTCGTTCTGCTCCTATTCGGCTTCTGTCTTACTGCTCCCTGACGGGCTACCTGTTTTAACGTTTTCAATAAAACCTATTCAAGTTTGTGTGGTTTTTAGTGCAATATATGTGATTATTTTTAAGATTAATATGCAGTTTTTATGTTACTGTTTTTTGGGATTTTGTGACTGTTTTGGGAGGATTTGCTGCTGCTTTAAGGTGATTTGGGCTGCTGTTTTAAGGTGATTTAGGGGCTACTTGGGCGTGTTTTAGAGGGGTGCAGGGGCTGGTTTCAGTGGCTTCAGGAAGGCTTGTTATTTTCGGCTATGGAGGGAGGAGAATGAGAGAAATTCTTGTTGTTTCTTGCTTACAATGGGCGTCAATGGGAAGGCTTCTTTTTTTTTTTATGTATATGTGCGAACTAGAGGCGAGCAAGAGGCTTGGTGAAGGGTGTGGTTATATAGAAGATGTCTAGGGTTTCACCTTGTCTCACAAGGAAGAGATTTGGTTTCCAAAGAGGGGATATGATTTGGTGTTAGCAAGGAAAGTCAAAGATTGAGGGGGGGGGGGGGGGGACAAATTTGGTTTAGATTAGGAAGTCAATACTTTTAAATTGGTGGATATCTTATTGAATTAGGAAGTCAAATATGTGATTGGCTTTAATTGGTTAAGATGATTTTAATTAGGCATATATTCTTTTTAGTTTTAGTATATAATATATTTTATTTATTTATATTAGGCATGATTTTATTTTATGTTTTATTTAATTGGTAAATGATTTAAATATTTTATTTAATGTTAATATTTATTTATTTAATTGGGATGGTTATGGGCTTTGGGGGGCCAAATGGGCTGGGGTGTGAGGCTAGCAGCAAAACCAGAATTCCGTCTCCGTTCGAACGCCTCCTCGCACGCGGCACGAACGTCCGCAATCTGCACGAGGTTCGAACGGAGGAACGAACACAGCACCAACGAAGACAGTGAACTTGTGGAATACTTGATGACATAATTTCCGAATTTCCCCTTCCGACCTCCGTTTCCCGCAATATCCTTAGCTAAAAGGTAGTGCCTCCAATTGAGACTCATCATTGGGTTTCACATGCGAAAATGCAATGCCTACACCTAGTTTGATGGTTTAGGTACAACAAAATCGTCAGGATGTTATAAACATCCTCCAAAGGTTTCCGTTTAAGGAAAGCGATTTTGATCTTTAATTGACACATTTCATAAATGTACAATTTCAGCAAGCATTATCCAAATGGATTTACTGTGGCAACAGGTAAAAGGTTGAACTGTAATCAACACAATGTTGATAACGATACCTTTTCGCTAAAAGCCTAGCTTTGTACGTTGGTATGTTGCCATCCATGTATGTCTTCCTTGAAGACTTTTAAGTACCAATAGGCACAATGCCTAATGGTACATCAACTAGTGTCTAAACATAGTTGGTATACATGGAATCCACTTCGGACTCATGGCACTTTGCCACAAAAGGGAGTCGATACCTTGTATCACTTCCTTAAACGTAGTCGGTTGGTCTACCTTAATAAGATTGACATCTTATGAGGTGAGATCAGAAACCCATACCCCAGGTTGTTTTCTGATTCTCTCCGATCTACGCGGTTCTTATGTATTCGAAGATTTAATGGTATAGTTTCATCCTTGATGAACTATCTGTGTTCCATTAAGGACTTCGTGCTTGAACAGTATTACTCCGACTTTCATCGAGTTATACCATCCTCCCACTTACCACTACATATCGATATTCCTCTTAGGAAAACCGCATGGTGAGCAACATAACATTGTTCTTCGTGAGATGCATAAGTACTATACTTATGGTTTCCCCTAGGATAACCTATAATTGGCACTTATCATATTTGGGTTTTAGTTTGGTATCATCCAAACGTGTGCCTAGCATACCCAAATTATCAGGAATGAGAAAACCCGGTTCTTTCCCGTTCATATCTAATATGATATCTGTCAAACAGATTTATATGGAACCTTATTCTAAATAAGTATTGCACTATTAATGCATATCCGTTGAAGGAAATGGTAGCTCTGAGCGACTCATGATTAACCTTATCATGTCCAACAAAATTCAGTTTCTCCGTACGGACACACAGTCAAAGTGACGTGTCTCGGGAGGAGTCCTCATTGAAAGAATAATATACTCTTTCACGTATGTTTGAAACTTACTGCTTAAGTATTTTCATTACGGTCTTACCATGACGGTTTAATACTATAGACGATCTGTTTGTTTACTTCATGTCGAAACTCCAAAAGTTATCGATTTGTGTTCTTCAAAAGAAACACATAACTATAACGTGATGCACATCCGTTAAGGTCACGAAATATCATATTCACATCTAGCATTGCTAGATATGGGCCCACTTACTTCACTATGAATAGGGCTAACAGATCGGTGGCACTATCACTATTACCAAGTAAATAGTGTTTCAGGTACTTTACCTAATGAACTAGATTCGTAGACTTTATTTGAATAGAATCAAATTAGTCCTAGTACCCACTCTTCGAAAGTGTGGATATACGAGTCTTGTTTAATTGTGTCCCAGACAACAATGCCACAAATAAGTCTCTACTGATCAAGTCAGTTTGAGCTATATATTTGTCATTTTATATGTTTGAGATTTTATTTATATTCAAAATATAAATTCTGTTACTCACATCTAATGTGTTTATGTCAATGTCATTCTTTATGTAATGAAACACTTTAGTGTTCTAGAATATAAAGGTCTATCCGCAACGGATTAAACACTGATATAAAGAAAATGTTTCTAGTCAAACTAGTTTCATTGTAACAGTTCCTAATTTAAGTATATACACAAAAGGTAGTTCTTAAACTTAGGATTCTACGGTCGAAACAGCGACTTTCGTCCCGTTTCCGATTCGCAGATTAATCTCAGCTTGAAGTCAGTATCCTGCTCACAGCAGATTCTGAACATCAATCCATATATTTTATGTACCATACTAAGTATTTTAAAATCCAATTTTAATACTAGTAATAGACATAATATTGACAAACATTCTTAAAGTCAGAGCCTTGCCTTTTCTTTAATTCCTTCGTGTCTGCCATATCCAAACTGCAGTCACTTTAGGATATGTCATTTATCTTCCCAGAAGATCATAATGATTTTGCCTTTCCCCTTTCAAATATTTCAGAAGCCTTTGGCCAAGCCTTGAGTTTCTAGAATATTGAAGTATGGTGTGCCTTGCGCCACTTACCTAATTGCAAAGTTTGACTTTATCTCCTCGAGAATAGTCTTTAACCCTCCAAGAGTTATTTATTGCAATTTTAATACTTCTTAAATCTAATCATAGATTTATGACAAGTATATCGAATTAAGCACTTAAGTTATCATCACATAAATCTTCCAAAGATTATGCTCTACTATTTGCTTAATTCCTGGCTTAGGCATAATAGGTTATTTTATCAAATAAAGTAACTTATTATTTATTTCCAGGACCATCCTGAAATTATTCCCAATTTAAAATATAGTCGTTTAAATACATTTTCACCTAGGATTATGTTTTAAACACTAATCTTTCATTCATCTTGATTCTAATAGTCCAACTATTTAATCAACGATTTGTGGTACTATGTATTATATTGATTATTATAGTCCAACTATACAATCAAATATAATTTAAATCAATTAACCTCAATTACATTGATTACTATAATCCAATTATAAAATCAACTGTAAATTGAAATTAATAATTCAAATATATTGATTACTATAATCCAATTATATAATCAACTATAATACAGTCCAACTGCTTATTAAAACAACAATTTAAATATTAGTCCAACTAACATTTAATTTATATGACGAATAATTTGAATGAGCGCGTATGGCAAGTAATTAAACGAATATTGCAAATTCAATTCTTGCCTCCCACTATTTTTCGGCGAGCCTCTAACCCTCTGTCGAGTATCGGGAAATCGTGTTTCC
>SKCR01040139.1:0-73896 GCA_019454045.1 Zanthoxylum bungeanum | reverse complement strand
CTAATGCAATTAAAACATGCTCAAACACATTTTACCCAATTTCAAGTTTCATGTTCAACCTAAAGAATTGGGGAAAATTGATCTAATCCAATTTTCTTGAAATTGATCATGCACAACTTCAATTCAACCTCATTCAAGCATAATGCATCAAACAATTCAACCAAATCATGCCTAAATCGAGTTTACCCAAATTAAAGTTTTGACAAAAATAAGCAAATTGGGGAAAATCAATCCAATGATTTCTTTGTCAAATTGATTACATATATCTCAAATTAGATCATATATAAGCATTCTTACACAATCAATTTGTCAGAATCAAGCCAAAATCAAAAAGCCCCAAATTTGCTCAAGAACCCTAATTCGGTTTTCATGCAATCAAAGCTCTGATACCATTGTTGGAATTTAAACAAAGTCCCAAGGATCACAAACATGCATAAAAACCGCATATGAACACATCAAAGGAGGTGGCGGAATCAACTCACATTGAATTCGGTTTTGATGGAAGAAGAACAAGATGCGTTTTTGGCTCCCTCCAAGTCACGGCAGTAGCTTCTTGCAGTGGGCTGTGCGATTTGGACTGGTTTGGATCCTCCAAGAATCGGCCATTGTTGAGCACCATTGAAGCTCAAAGCTTCAAGCTTTCCAAGCTCATGAAGACACTTCCCTATCACCTATGTATAACTCCTAGAGTGTGCTAGCACTAATCATCTTCCATGCATCTCAATTTTCTCGGTGAAGACCAGAAAAAAAGAAGAAGAAAACGGCAGTGAAGCCGTGAGATGCAGGAAGAAAAAGAGAGGGAAGAGAGAAACCGTAAAATTTTGCATGTAAGAGAGAGAGAGGACCGAAAAGTGTGTCTAAAAAGTGAAAAGAAAAAGTAATTATATTTTATTCATTTATTTTCCAAAAATAAATAAAACAAATATGTATATTCCAAACCTTTTCATATTCCATCACTTTTACTTTTAACTTTAAGTCATATCACATCACTTTTCACATCACATCTATTCACTTAATAAAGTGACATATTGTCAAGTCACATCACTCAAAGTGACAATTGATTTGACGATTGACGCGACTAGCGATTTGACGCTTGATGTGACTTGCGTGCCGCGCTCGAATTCGAAATGCGAATGCGCTCGCAATCACTCTCGGGCTCGGGTTCGCTAATTCCAAATTAACGAATTTTCCGTCGCGTCGTAATTAAGTGATTACGCCTAGCGAATTCACTATTCACGTCGCTAACGAATTAATTCTAAATTAATTCGTTCGCCCGAATTAAAATCTAATTTTAATTCCGCGTCGAAATCTAATTTCTAATAATATATCGAATATATTATTTTATCGATTAATTCCAAATTAATCGTTCTCTCTCTTTAATTAATATTTTATCCCAGATAAAATATCTCCGCAATTAATCCCAGATTAATTTCTCTCTCATCGAATTAATCCCAGATTAATTCTATCTCTCTCTTCTAATTAATCCCAGATTAATCAAAGTGCGAGTAATACGTCATCGGTGAATCTTCAGGAAGCGACCCATGAGATCTCCGGATATGTTGGCAGTAAATACGATCGTCGGACTGTCCGAACACGTAAGTACCTCGTACTACGTTTATATCGATTTACAAGACAAGGTTGGCTTCTAGCAAAGCGCCATGCCTACCCAATTCTCCAGAAATATTCTTACAGGAATATATAGATCTGTATCAAGCGTAGTATACCGTAGTATTGTGTATATATCGGCCCAGTATCGGATAATCACGTGCTAGGGCTGGGGCTGGATAAGTGTCTGCCCCGTCCGAAACACATGTCGGATGTCTGGTAACATAGTCTCTATAATCGGATATACATGACCTGGTCACAATATCCCGATTGGTTGCGCAACACTCAAGAGCACTAGTACCGTATCCTGCGTGACATCATCTCCAAATGACTGAAGTGACACTTCCATCTTGACATCACACCCAATACACTACGACTCTCTGATAAACCCAGAAGTGGTGTACACAGAACCGGTTAAAGCCCCCCTACCACAAGACCAAAGTTTATCGATTATCGTAAGTATTAGCGATGCAAGTCTCAGGTTAAGACTATACACACATACCTCGATTTCGGCCTCCCATAGACACATAGTCATAATACCAATGGGATTCCGAGGGGTCTATCCAGAGCGAAGCTGTTTCCCGTACCATCGGTGTGAAACACGACCTCCTATCGCACTTGCATAAGTATCCAATACTTATATATATGAGAACTATGCCGTTGTGCCCTCACAAACGCGCACAAGTGCAATACTAGCCTATTCCGCATTATCGATGTCCAGTCTCGATAATACTACGGCTAGGGATATTTAATGATTAAACCTTCGGGGACTGATACTGTCTCATATCATTCTCAGTCCAGGTACTAATCATAGGGACCTCTCTTCATTTATATATCTATGGTGATCTAATCACAAATGATGAGAGTGCATTTCCTTATTACATAGTTAATTTGCTACAACAACACAATGATCTGTGCAAATAGTGACGCTATGGGTCATTTTGTCCAACAAAAGTCACTGGCACCGCGGCACCCACCTTCCGACACCACGGCGCCTCATCAGATTGTCCCCATACAAATTGGCCGCAAGTTTGGCACCGCGGTGCGACTTGCCAGCTCCGCGGTGCCCCGAAAGACCCCAGAAACGTAATTTAGTCGTGTTTGATGCGCACAATGACTTCAGGACTTCCCTATATAACCCAAGTTCGTCCAAAATCCTAAAAGAGGAGAAAAACGGAGAGAAAAAACACACAAAGAGTTAGAAACATATTTGAAAGAGAAGAACGAGGAAGCTTCATGCCAGACATGATGCTCCTCCGATCTATCAAGGCTATGTCTCTCTACTATATGGAGAACTAATCTCCTAGGCAAAGCTAAGGATGAACTCTTGTAATTAAATTCTTATGTTCATGTTTTTTATTCCTAAAAACTCTTCAACGTTTAATATGATTGATGTTTGTTATTCTTTATTATATTTTGATTTATAATCCGGAGATTGTGTTTTACCAACTTGCATTTAGGAATAGTCATGATTCTTCCATGTGCGATTGAGGAACCCAGTTGTGACTGGTAATGTTGTTTTTATTGGGGTTTTAGCGCGGGCGCAGCAGAAGCTCGCGGTTCAGACGAAATCGTAACTTTAAAACTTTTAAAGTTACTGAATAAATTATTCAATATCCAATATGAATAATTCATTCATA
Organism: Zanthoxylum bungeanum; assembly: GCA_019454045.1. Lineage (NCBI taxonomy): Eukaryota > Viridiplantae > Streptophyta > Magnoliopsida > Sapindales > Rutaceae > Zanthoxylum > Zanthoxylum bungeanum. The sequence goes on along the minus strand of SKCR01040139.1, from coordinate 70,651 downwards.
TTTAACCTAAACATATTTATTCGATATCAAATAACGACATAAATAAGTTAGAAACACTACGAAACTTTTACAAAAATATTTTTCCGCAAAATGGCATAAAACGCTTTTTTGTCTGAACCGACCAACCAACACACATGGGGGCTGTCCAGGTCAGCTCCAATAGTGCTTGCGCAGTTCATGGGCTGCCCAAACAGTGACCAATTCATTGTTTGGACAGCGGACATCCGGTAAGCCCAAAACTCACCCGGTAACGCCATTTTTCACCGTTTTCGCATATTTCAACTTCAAAATAATTTCCGGCAATTGTTCCAATACCCAAAACACATCAAATACATTTATAAAACATAATTTTCATCACCAAAATCACAAAAAATCCAGTTCTGATTTGGTAACTAAAAATATCATTTTTCATGCTTTAAATCTAATTTTCTCAACATTAATTATATCAACATTAACACCAACCAAAGCCACCACCTATTGTACCGATCGATAGTTTTTACTACTGCATACAATGGTACTGTTATGTACGGGACGACGGCACATAAAATAAATTATATTAAGACTCAAATATACTCATGGTATGACTTTGGGGACAATCGGTAAATTCCTCGAAGTCCCAGGACGAGACTGTACAATATTCCCCTTTGAACAGCCCGTGGTATTTGGGGCCTAACATTTTCATATGAACTCAGATTTTTATGAATTTTATATCTCCGGAAAGGTAAGATCGAGATCTACAACTTACGCATTGAGAATGTTCCCAAATTTGAGCCAAGAGCTGGTCAAAAACGCAAATCAATATCCAGATGAATAGTAATTTTGGGTCTAAGTGGAAAAATCTCAAACTTTTTACACACTTCCAAAATTTTCTACACTTATCCAAATATCAAATAAGCCCTACTATATAAAGGGCTCAATATTCACTAATCACAAATTTTTAAACAAAACTAAAAGAAGAAACCGTGAAGAAGAAAAGAAAGAAGGAGAGGAAAAAAAAAAAGAGAAAGAAATGAGGAAGAGAAGAAAAGAAAAAGAAGAGGAAAAGAGGAAAAGAAAGAAAAGAAAGAAGGAAGAAGGAAACGAAATATGTTGAGGCAAGATGAGCATGGGAGACTTGAAGAAAGAACAAAATCAAGCAAGGAAAGAGGTAAGAAATTCATGACCCAAATTATGGAATATGCTTGTATAGTGTTTGAGGGCTTAGTTGTGATAATAATAGTGTGTTATTTTGGCATTAAAACAATAGAAACATTGATAAATCCCAACTTGTGGGTTTTGGGTATAACTTTGGGAAGTTTTAAGATAGATAAAAGTTGAGTTGTTGATGAATTGGTGGTTTGATAGATGTGAAATTGAGTGTAAGATGATGTATTGTGTATTGGTTTTAGTATGGAATTGTTGGTATGAAGTGGATTTTGATGTTTTGAACTTTGGATGAACTTAGAGAAGCAAAACAGAATCCTGGAAACCCAGGTCGCGTCGCGATGCGCAAGGGTTTACGTCGCGACGCGAGGCACATAATTTCCCAGAATCAGTTTCAAACCCCCAAGTTCTACCCTAGCGTGCTAGAGACCACCCTTAGGGTCTCGTATCAGTTTGTAAACATATTCTATATCAAATTATGATTATCATAAGCCTCGTGTATATAATATATGGATCTATCTTTAAGTATTGTGAAGTATTGAAGATTATTTTACTTCGTTGATGCTAATTAAGTTCCTGATCATAGATTATCCACAGGAACCGCAATCTTTTTCGACAATGGATCCAGTGCCAGCCAGATTCCAAAACAGTGAGTGGACACTCACATTTTAAACTGACTTTTATTATGTTATTTCTATTTCAGATTTACATTACTATGTTTTAGGGCGTTAGAAGATTTTCTTTACATTTATTTCATACAAAGTTATGGTTTAAGTTTTAATTGAGAAAGAAATCCTTTCAGAAAATGTTTTTTACAGTTTTCAGATACAAATCATGGTTTTATGATTTCGGGGCATGAGGGTAAAAGTCACCCCAGTATGAAACTTGACACAGTTGGAATTGACGGACAGAGACATGTGTACATGTAGAGGACTGGGGGGACGGCGATACGTAATGCCTCCAGATCCTAGAGCGGGGTTAGGGGGACGGCGATATGTAACGCCCCTAGACCCTAGTTTCAGAGCTTGGGTGGTAGCATAGATCTACACCCCCAGTTCTAATTTGTCGCTTGGGGGACGACGATACGTAACGCCCCAAGACCACCAGTTTCAGAGACAGTAGTGGCATGCTTTGGGGGACGGCGATACGTAACGCCCCAAAGTCATGGATTTGCACTGCTGGCTACAGTTAGGCGTATGGGGGGACGGTTATACGTAACGCCCTCATACGTCAAGATTTTCAGATACAAAGCAGTTCACAGTGATCAGATTTTCAAATAGTTTTTCAGAAAATCAGACTTTCAGGAACAGTTTCATAACCAGATTTTCAAAAGTAGGTTTTAAAAAGATAAGTTTTACTAAAGAGGTTTCAAGAAAAGTTTTCAGAAAGAAATTTTTCCTATAAGTTTTTCATTGAAAATATTGGATTTAGAACCAAATGTTTTTATAACAGTATTTCAGTTTTTAGTCCACTCACTTAGATCGTTCAACAATCTAACCCCCCCCACTCCCAGTTTAACAACATTTCAATTTTTAGTCCACTCACTTAGATCATTCAACGATCTAACCCCCCCTCACTCCAAGTTTTCTATGGTTGCAGGTTTTCTTGGAGGACGAGCTCGAGAGGATGGATATTGATGCAGTCATTAGGGTTTGGAGTCCACCAATACATAGTCCAGTCAGAGTCAAAATAGAAGTCATATACCAGTTTCTATTCATGTCATATTCGTTGTAAAGACACATGTTTTATGTATACCATTTTTGGAGTTAAGTTTGCATGATAAGTTTTTGAGTTTGGGCTACGATCCCTTACATAATATATATATATATATATATATATATATATATATATTAGAGAAAAGAGTATCAGAAATTGAATAGCAGTTATTAGAGTCATAGACTTATGGGGTTAGTACGGTCTATCCCCTGCCGTAGCATCACTCAGATCGGGGATGTTACAAAGATGGTATCAGAGCATAGTCTATAGAGTCAGTGACTGCAATGGGTAGAGTGTTGGGGTCTTGTATACATAGTATGTCCCGGATACTTGTATGCGAGGCACTACTTTTCCAGTATCCGATCATCGAGTACGTCCTCAAGATCTATAGACATGTTAGTAAGCTTTCCTAGATCATTCGAATATGATTCCTTACGAGAACAATTATACTATAGATCCAAGTTAGGAATCTTCTTGGAGATATTCGGCCTATTACCAGAAGTACAAACAAGCTACGAAACCATATGATAAGATTTTAAGAAATGTACCCAAAGGAGTGGAAAGATGAGTTATAATGAAGAAAAAAAAGGTGCATATAAGCTTAAAATAGCTAGAGACAGAGAAGTAAAGAGAAAAAAAGAAATAGAAAAGTTTAAAGATATCCACCCAGAAAAGTAGAAAGAGAGAGAAAGCTAGAAGAAGAGTAAAGAAATGTATAAGAATGCCTAAGGGATCAGAAGTAAGAAAGAAAGAGATATGAAATCAGACTAGTACAAGAACCCATAGTAGCCAAGAGAATAGTAAAGCCTCATCAAGTAACAGAATTTCCTAGTAGATGTAAGATTCCATCCCTCCTTAGAAATGTTTCCTCCAAGGCAATTCAATAGCCACCAAGTACTTCGTATAGATAGTAAGTTCCCCTAGTATCAAGGAAAAAGCCAGCAAGATAACAGAAGTAGGAAATCAAGGTTAGTCTTGAGAGTCCCAATGGATCGAGATGCCAAAGAGGATTTAGAGAATTCCATATCCCCAGACCCAGACCCATATTCATAAGCAGGAAATAGGAACAGTTAGTTACCTTACTCCCAAACAATCTGATAGATTCAAGACCTCAAACTATCTAGTCTTTGAACCCTCCAGTGGCACCAGATAAGGAAGTTGCCCTGATAAAGCCTACCATATACCTACCTTACATGAGGAATAGACCCTACCAGGACAGAGAGCACTAGAACAAGGATACCGAAGCCCGTCAAGACATAAGATGTTTACCCTAGTCCCTACCAGCATAGGCATAGACGACCATAAGAAATATGACGAGAGTTCACGTAGGATCTTGGAAGGAAGATCACCCAGAAAATGATTAAGGAAGTTTCGAGGTTATTAGGAAGAGAACCCAGTGTAGCCCAGAGAACAAGACAAGTCAACATAAGGTTTGCAGCACTAGTAAAAGTCCACAGGATAGACCAATACGGTAGAACCTAAGGATTAGCCCACCAGCCAGTAGAAAACCATAGAAGTATAAAAGAATAGACCCGTGAGGTTGGGGATATTAGAACTGATGAAGGTACTAGTATGGACCATAGAACAAAGTGCCATAGTTGTGATTGGTGGCAAGATCAAAGAGCAGAGATTTAGGAAATATCCAGAAGAGCGAACCACCACTAGCCTCAGTAGCATGGCGTAGAGCCAAGGAATAGGATATGGAGACAGCAAGAAGGAAACATAAGTGACAAGAAGATTCAATACGAACAGTGAAATAAGAAAATAAGTTTGGAGACAGTAAGATAAATGAAGACCTCATAGAAATCAATAAAGAGAAACGAATCTTAAGACATGGAGTAGTCGACCAGGTCCCCGCAGAACCAATGACGATCCTCCCTTCCAGAAACCTCAATTCTAGAAAGCGTGCAAACACCTAACCAGAGCGTCACCAAGCTTAAGTGTAAAGCAGAAATGTGTATTTGAAGATCCTTATGGAAGGAATATGCTCAACTTAGAATCTAGTAAAGAGAAGGAATAGTGAAGAAGGACAATTGACAGATTTGGTAGATTGGGAGATAGATAGACAATCAAATCGATAAGCCCAGTATAATAAAGATAAAAAACATAAGATATAATAGTACAATGCCACAGTAAGTTGAGTTAAGTTTGGAAGCCACCGATGAATTAAGGATCCCGTAAAGAAGTAAGGACTTAGAGGTACGAAAAAGACCAGGAAAAATCACTCATAGGAATATGGTGTACAACTTACACAGAGTCTCATGGTAGTGAGAAGGAAATACTAGGGTAAAGATTAGCCCTTGAACCAAAAATTTAGTAAGAGATATCCTAAGCAATCAAGTTAATAGAGTTTTCAGGAAAGTAAAGGTGTAAGGAGTTCAAGGATCTGAGACAAGAAAGAAAACTTGTAGCGGAGTAAGTTTCTTAAGGAAGAATAACAAAGAGAGGTTAACGACATTCAGAGGGAGAAAGTAACGACTTCGGAAGATTTAATAATAGAGACTAAACAGAAAAGAGTACATAGATGACACGAGAAAAGGTTTTAGAGACTATAAGTCTAGAAGGATTTTTCAGAAGAGGTTGTGTTTATAATAGTTGAAAATGATCGAAAGTAAAGTTTGAGAAGGCAAACCAAACACTTTTAGCAACAGTACCCTAGCGTAAGGAGAGATATCAGATATATACATTCATGAGAGTTTTAGGCTCATAGATGAGCAGTATGTGTATTTAGATCATCATAATTAAAAAATCTCGGGATAAGCTCCCACCCTCCAAACCCTTGATGGACAACAATCGTAGGAATGGATCTTCAAGGTTACTTAAAGATATTCACAGAAATAAGTGAAAGTACAGTAATGGAAGATCAGAAGCATAAGACTTTCAGATGCAGTTTAAGAATGAAATAAAGTAAGAGACAGTTCTGAGTAAAAGAGTTAAGAAAGAAGTTGATAAGATGGAGTAGTATAGAAATAAAGTAAGAGTCAAGTAACGACTGAGATTCTAAGGAACCAAGGTTTGATGAAATGGTAAGTATGTAAAGAAAAAGGATATTTCTCTGAAAAGAAGACAGATACATATACCAGGAAAGCTTTCAGGATATAGTAGAATAAAACAGAAGATGATAAGAATACAAAGGAAAAGGTTGGGATTGAAGCTGTTAAAGTGCAAAAATGGTAGGATAGAATACCTAATAAGCAGAGACAAAAGTAAAGTACATTAAGTACCCAGCCCCAGACTTAGTTGACTAAACCACTACAGGTTTGGGATGGCCTAAGCCACGGGTATGAATGGTGTGGCAGATGGGTAGAATAATACGAATCAAGAGGATAAGTTATTGTGGAGTTACAATTAGCATATGTAGTGAATCCTTAAGGTACGAAATATTTATGTGATGACCCTTGACAGCACTAGACTTTGGAAAACAAGTCAGTAAGGAGCACCATAACCAGACTTTCAGTAGCAGTGAAAATAAGGGTATGAAGAAAAGAATATACTATAGTCAGAACTGAATAGCTAACATCCCCATCTATAGAAACAGCACAATTTAAGCAGAAATATGCATACAGTTCAGCTCCCAGAGAAACTACCAGACCCAAATTTCTTAGTACAAACCCATTAGGTGAACAATAATAGAGGACAAAGGTATATAAGGAGTCAGACCCTGTATTACAAAGTCCCAAGTTATACAGATAAGTAGAGACAAGAAATTGTAGTGAGGAACTGGTAAGCAGCCTAGAATAAACATATGCACGTATGTACCTTCCAGGGTCAAAGCCAAAGTAAAAGAGCCCAGTTACAAGAAAGTGCAAATACCTACAGAGATAAAAGATCTTTCAGTAAAGGTGCAAAAGCCTAGCACAATAGTGGTGCAAAATAAGTTAGAGGACTTTTCGTTCTTATCAAGGAGACTCTTAGAATATGTCTTCTCATAGATTAGATATCAAGAGTCTAATCAGTCAAGAAATGGAAGAAGTGGATGTAAACCACGAACCTAGTACCCTTCGGAATTAATAGCTCAAGTAAGAAATGAGCTTAAGTAAGTAGAGTATAATGAAAAGACTATGAGTGAGATTCATTGATGCACCATAAGAGTTGAGACATGGCCGTAGTATAAAGTAATGAACATGAAGTTATGAAAACAGGATGATGAGTTCCCTCTCGATCTAAAGTCAAAGTACCAAGCATGAAACAGAAGCCAAAATAAGGGAAAGACTGAGCCGAGCGTGAGTTAGTTTACAGAAAAGTAAGAGTTCTAGCAGGTAAAGAAAAAATGGTTCCAAGTATGAAGTCAGTTAAGACTGATGGTCTGGAGAGAGGCCGTGAACCCGGGGTCTGTGGTGAGATCCCAAGTTCAAAAAGGATTCGAGGACGAATCATATTTAAGGAGGGGAGAATTTGTAACGATCGATAGTTTTTACTACTGCATACAGTGGTACTATTACGTACGGGATAAAGACACATAAAATAAATTATATTAAGACTCAAATATACTCATGGTATGACTTTGGGGACATTCGGTAAATTCCTCAAAGTCCCGGGATGAGACTGTACAATATTCCCCTTTGAACAGCCCGTGGTATTGGGGCATAACTTTTTCATATGAACTCATATTTTTATGAATTTTATATCTCCGGAAATCTAAGATCGAGACCTAAACCTTCCGCGTTGAGAATTTTCCCAAATTTGGGCCATGAGCTGGTCAAAAATGCAAATCAATATCCTAATGAATAGTAATTTCGGGTCCAACTGGAAAAATCCCAAACTTTCTACACACTTCCACACTTTTCTACACTTATCCAAATTAAAATAAGCCCTACTCTATAAAAGGCTCACTATTCAATAATCACAAATTTGTAAACAAAACTAAAAGAAGAAACCGTGAAGAATAAAAGAAAGAAGGAAGAAGAATAAGAGAAAGAAAGGAGGAAGAGAAGAAAAGAAAAAGAAGAAGAAGAGAGGAAAAGAAAGAAAAGAAAGAAGGAAGAAGGAAAAGAAATATGTTGAGGCAAGATGAGCATGGGAGACTTGAAGAAAGAACAAAATCAAGCAAGGAAAGAGGTAAGAAATTCATGACAAAAATAATGGAATTTCAAGTTTTTAAAAGTTAATGCTTATTTAGTGTTTGGGGGCTTAGTTGTGATAATAATAGTGTGATATTTTGGCATTAAAATAATAGAAACATTGATAAATCCCAACTTTTGGGTTTTGGGTATAACTTTGGGAAGTTTATAAGATAGATTAAAATTTGAGTTGTTGATGAATTGGTGGTTTGATAGATGTGAAATTGAGTGTAAGATGATGTATTGTGTATTGGTTTTTAGTATGGAAGTGTTGGTATGGAGTGGATTTTGATGTTTTGAACATTGGATGAACTTAGAGAAGCAAAACAGAATCCTGAAAACCCAGGTCGCGTCGCGACGCGAGGCACAGAATTTCCCAGAATCAGTTTCAAACCCCCAAGTTCTACCCTAGCGTGCTAGAGACCACCCTTAGGGTCTCGTATCAGTTTGTAAATATATTATATATCAAATTATGATCATCATAAGCCTCGTGTATATAATATATGGATGTATCTTTAAGTATTGTGAAGTATTGAAGATTATTTTACTTCGTTGATGCTAATTAAGTTCCTGATCATAGATTATCCACAGGAACCGCAATCTTTTTCGACAATGGATCCAGTGCCAGCCAGATTCCAAAACAGTGAGTGGACACTCTCCATTTAAACTGACTTTTATTATGTTATTTCTGTTTCAGATTTACATTTCTACGCTTTAGGGCGTTAGAAGATTTTCTTTACAGTTACTTCATACAAAGTTATGGTTTAAGTTTTAATTGAGAAAGAAATCCTTTCAGAAAATGTTTCTTACAGTTTTCAGATACAAATCATGGTTTTATGATTTTAGGGCATGATGGTAAAACTCACCCCAGTATGAAACTTGACACAGTTGGAATTGACCGACAGAGAATGTGCACATGTAGAGGACTGGGGGGACGACGATACGTAACGCCCCCAGATCCTAGAGCATGGATAGGGGGACGGCGATACGTAACGCCCCTGGACCCTATTTTCAGAGCTTGGGTGGTAGCATAGATCTGCACCCCCAGTTCTAGTTTGTGGCTTGAGGGATGGTGATACGTAACGCCCCAAGACCACCAGTTTCAGAGACAGTAGTGGCATTCTTTGGGGGACGGCGATACGTAACGGCCCAAATTCATGGATTTGTACTGCTAGCTATAGTTAGGTGTATGGGGGGACGGTGATACGTAACGCCCTCATACGTCAAGGTTTTCAGATACAAAGCAGTTCACAGTGATCAGATTTTCAAAGAATTTTTCAGAAAATCAGACTTTCAGTAACAGTTTCAGAACCAGATTTTCAAAAGCAGGTTTTAAAAAGAGAAGTTTTACTAAAGAGGTTTCAAGCAAAGTTTTCAGAAAAAAAGTTTTCCTACAAGTTTTTCATTGAAAATATTGGATTTAGAACCAAATTTTTTTATAACAGCATTTCAGTTTTTAGTCCACTCACTTAGATCGTTCAACGATCTAACCCCCTACACTCCTAGTTTTCTATGGTTGCAGGTTTTCTTGGAGGACGAGCTCGGGAGGACGGATACTAATGCAGTCATTAGGGTTTCGAGTCCACCAGTTTAGAGTCCAGACATAGTCAAAATAGAAGTCATGTACCAGTTTCTATTCATGTCGCAGTCATTGTAAAGACACATATTTTATGTATACCATTTTTGGAGTTAAGTTTGCATGATAAGTTGATGAGTTTAGGCTACGGTCCCTTACATAATATATATATATATATATATATATATATATTATATATATATATATATATATATATATATATATATATATATATATATTAGAGAAAAGAGTATCAGAAATTGAATAGCAGTTATTAGAGTCATAGGCTTATGGGGTTAGTACGGTCTATCCCATGCCGGTAGCATCTCTCAGATCGGGGATGTTACACCTATGAAGAACTAAAGAAAAATTCTAAGAGTTATAAGAGTGGTCATAGCACTCTAGAATGGCAACAAATCATCAAATGACAAATTTGAACCAATATTACACTAATATCATTCAATCAAACTCCACACATGCATATAGCCTCCAAATCCATCCTCCAAATCAAAAATCCCCAAAATTTAAGAAAGGAAGAAACCCTAGAACCATTCTAGATATTCAAGAACAAGAAATAAGCTTTCTAAGTTTAAGATTATTGAAGATTATCTCTAAATCTTGTAATTTCCTTAAACTTTTTCTTGAATTTCTTCACTTTCTTCCTTGAATCTTCAAGAAAATTTTGGGAGCTTTTTGTTTATGATAGATTCAGCCATGGCTTGCTTAAAAAATGAGAAAACAAAAATTTTCCACTTTAAATACAAGGCATAACCGACTTAGGGGTAAAAGGAGGGGTATTTTGGTCATTTGGTCAATTAATCTAATTAATTAATAATAATAGCCTTTAAGTTAACAAATCCAATTTGTAAACTTTAAGCTTAATAAAATCATGCCACATGTAACCAATAATAATCAAACATATTGGATAACATTTATGTAATATTGAAATAATTTAATTATCTAGATATTTAACATGCAAACACCTAAATAATTAATTAACACGATTATTATTATATATATATTTTTATTTATATTAAATAAAAAATACATATATTAATGGCATGTGTCAAAATCTCATTAGACAAATAATTAATATGTATCAAATCAAATCTTATATCAAATACAAATACACATTAATTATTAATGACCGAAATGCCCCTAATGTATGTATTTACGTTTAATCGATTAAACGATTCGAATTAACTCATTTAATCTGGTTAAGTGTTATGAATAATAACGCGTTGCCCAAGTGCTCAACAAGTACACTTCATATTATGGGACTCTCTAAGTTAGGTTTATCTGTCACGGAATTCAATTTTGTGTCCATAATTCACCCACTCATGAATTACGACGACCACAGATAATCTCGCTAAACTATACAAGTCGAGGTCATTGCATACGTATAATTCCTCTATCACAATCTATCCATATTATACCTGGGATACAGATAAGAACGTCAAATCCTTATAGCATAATATAGTCGACTTTCAAATTTACAATCTTTAAATAACACTCGGAACACACTTCCGAAGTTATACCACGGCCATGGATTTACTAGATTGTAAACACGTGTAGGATACATATGCCCTGTACACATGACTGACAGATTCTATCTTGATACGCACTGGATATCATGAGCATCAGTCCACACCCAACGAACATGCGGAGGTCTGATCTAAATAGATCGGTGACGTGAATGCCATCAAAGTGTGGAGGATAACTCATATATCCACGGTGGTATCTCAAGTCGAATAACCACTATGCTCACTCAACTCGAGACGATTCCTATTGACGTTGGTGTACCATCTATTAGGAAATATTCAGTGAGTCGTTCAGTGTTTATCAAATAAATACCTACATGTCTATATGAGTCTCCCGAGACTTATGGTTCATTGGGATAAACCATCAGACCAAGTCACGATATACGACATGTACTGGTCTCAGCGGATTTTAATAACCGACTCGTGTTACTAAATCTTGACCAGTAATTTTATTTAAGGATATACAACTTATAGTGACGCTTCCCAATGTCAATTACAAACTACGTTGTAACTGCGCACTGCATTATAAATCCTAGGGTCTTTGTCTAATATACACGTATCACTAAATCAGATTTAGTTTCAATCTAATCATAATTAGATATCTAATCGTAATTAGATCGAATATGTATATAAAATACAAGAGGTACTACCATTAAATAAGTAATATTATGGAAAAAAGAATTGTTCGTATTCATGAATCGGACATAAATATGATCCGGATTGGCACTTCGAGCACCAACCCTAACAATTTCTCCCACTTGCTCTAGTGCCAATCCACGGTATCATATACAAATCTAGATGTGTATCACATGCTCATGTCCCTCAAGAGCTCACCTAGCACTCAAAAGGTAGGCAACTGATGAGTGGTAATTATATCACTATTTCCCACTAATTTAACCTAATATTTTGTATAGTTTCTCAAGTTTTGTGAATGTTTTGAAGTGTTTTTGTTTATTTTACATATAAAAATAATATTGGGACTTAATGGAATCAACTCGGGGCTAAAACGATGAAATCCGGAGGAAAAAAGGTCAAAAACGAAAATTTACTGTACGCGTCACGAAGTGCAGTCCTAAATTCCAAGTTGCGCAAGTATCGTATTTGGACCATAACTTTTTCATCCATTATCCAATTGAGCTGATTCAGGTTGGAGATTAAAGAAGCCTCAAAGATCTACAACTTTGAAATTTTAAATATTTTCGAATTCCGGAGTTTTCAAGACCGAAATTAATGAATACTCCATTATATTTTGTGTAATTACTAAAGTCATTATAAAAAAATAAAAAAATGGAAAATGACAATTTACAATTGTCAAACTTCCACAAAACATGCTTGCATGTTTGGTGGAGTGTTTTGTGGAGTGTCTTGTGGCATGTTTGGTGGAGTGTTTGGTGGAGGATTTTGTGGAGTGTTTGGTGGAGTGTTTGGTGGAGAAATTGGTGGAAGCATTTAGATTTTCCTATAAATACCAAGCCATTTCATTTGTAATTCTTATGCTTTCCTTAGGTTTTTGTAAGGAATTTAAGGATTGCATCTTGTTTGTATTTATTTTTAGTATTTAATTTATGTATTTTTATTTTCAGCAATAGTAGTAGTTTATTTTCTTCTCTTTTCTTTTATGTTTAGTAGTTAGATTTACGTTGGGGGAAGGGTGAAGCTTTTATTATTTTTGTTTAGATTAATCTCCTTTAATTATAATATGGAAATTATAATTCAAACTAAAAGGTTATACCGCCTTAATGGCTGGTTTTATTTATTTGACATAATGTGACACCGCCTATATGGCCGGTCTTTAGGTAACATATGATTACCGCATATATGGCTGGTTTATGGATAAATAATGATACCGCCTTTATGGCCAGTTGGACTTAATTGGAAATTTGACTTAATGAGGATACCGCCTATATGGTCGGTTGGTAATATCACTGATAATTTCTATATTATAGTAAGAGAGATTTCTAAATTAGAAATAGTAAAGGTGGATCCCCAACCCCCAGCATTTTATTTTTATTCTAGGGAAGTGATGAAACACAATATTCACATGTTAATAATTGATTTAAATATATATTGGGTAATTCTTTAGTTTGTTCATTGAGTCTTAAGCTTAATATTTCTTGTTAATTGGCCATTAATAAGATTGATTTGGTAAACTTAAAATGAACTTGACGAAGGGATTTTAGGTTTCAACCTTAGATTCAATAGCCCACGATCTTCCTTGATGATAGATAACCCTTTAATAGATTTCCTTACAGGATAGACATATACATGTCGGGCAGGAGTAGTCAATTTGGAACTTGAACTTAATGAATTCAGGTAATTTGGTTAACATAGACATATGATTAATTGGGTTATTTAGGTATTTGCGTCTGACCATCGACAGAGGCTTTTGCATATCTTCGTGTTCCAGGTTAGCAAACTGACTTATTACACATATATAAGAGAATCAATTTATCTTTAGGATAATATTGTGTGGAATCACAACCCTAAATCTTTGTGTCTTTTATTTATTTTTCTTAGTATTTTCTTTTATTTATTTTATTCATTTTATTTAAGCAAATTCACATTCAACCAACCAAAAGCAATCATTCTCTTCTCCCTTAATTAGATACTTGTAAATAAATAGTATCAATAATTAATAACAACAATAGGAATTAAGTCCTCGTGAGATCGATATTTTTATACTACTTGAACGATACGTGCGCTTGCGTTATACGCGTGTGATTACGCCGGTCAAGTTTTTGGCACCGTTGCCGGGACTTATTTTTCTTGAGTTATTAATTTTGAAGCTATCTAATTTACTTGTATCTAATTTTCTTTATTTTTATCTGTAATTTTTATTTCCTTCTTTTATTTTTCAGGTGGTTGACATGGATCTTTATTGGGAGATAGAAAGATTACGAGCTTTACTAAAAGAAGATACACCCCAAATCAGGGAGCAACAGTCTGATTTTTTGAGCCCAACAATTATCACTGGATGCCAGAACCAAGCAATACTACATTTGCTCAACAGAACGCAATGGGGAGATGTGTAATATGCGATGGTAACCACCCGAGCGATCAATGCATATATCTTTCAGATTGGTAGAATTATCAGAATCATTCAAGGTACGAAGAGCCAGCATATTTCACAGAACCTCATTTTCTATCTTATCCACCATCCATCTACAATTTTCATCAAGAATCAGAACCATCAGAGGAAGATCATACGGTTGACATGCTCAAAGATTTATTCAAGAAACGAGATGAAAAGTTGGATACAATGCTTGAAACATTCCAAAATCAACTCGAAAGTATTCAGAGACAATCAGCATCCATTCAGAGACTGACAAATCAAATGAGTCAATTAACAGAAAACCAGAACTACATACCTCAAGAAGAATTTTCAGATGAAACTGACGAAGCCTTTGAGTACCAAACATTTCACGATGACACTTTAACAGATGAAGAGGCTGAGCAGTATCAACAACCAGAGGTATCAGTTCAGGGACCTAAACCAGCAAAGTCTCTGTTTGATTTCTATTATTCGGACTCTGACGAGTATGAAGAAGCAAAGCTGTTTGTACCAACTGCACCAAAAATTGAGGGTGAAACTTTCCATCCTCAAAATGAAGATCTTGGAGAATGCTTTGCACTAATCAGACATCTCCTTACATCCTCAGGTTGACACTTATTGAGCATGCATTTCACAGATGACAGATGGAGAACTGAATGTTGAGATCCTAAAATACATCTGTGAAGAAAAGGTGGAGCAAGATTCAGAGCAAATAGAGGAGCAAATGTCTGACCTTATTGAAGATCCAGAGCATTCAGGCGAAATATCATTGTTTTGGGAGTACAATTTAGAGATATCACCCAGAAGCTTGACAGAATGGAACTTCCATTCCAAGTCAAGCACCATACAAGACCTCTTGATTTTCTTTCTTTCTTTTCAGGAACCCCTGGAGCGACAAAGATTAAGAAGGTGGCACAAGCACTGAATGAGACAAAATTCTTTTTGCCACTTCACCATTGGAAGAGACCCTTCAAAAGCAACGCTCATGGGATTGTCTTAAATCGGACATCCAAAACGACGCTGAAACCTCCTTGACAAATGGATTTCAGTCACGTCTAGCCGAAGACGATAAATTTAGCGCTAGCAGGGAGGCAGCCCATGCAATTTGTTGTAATTTGTTTTCATATTTTGTGTGAACTTTTTAATTTTGTGTGTTAGTTTTTTAGGAAAATGCACAAACAGAGCATTTAAGACAGAAGGAATGGTGTTGTGCAATCACAAAGATGAGAGCTAATTAATTAAATATGGCTGAGCAAGGAATGAATTCTTGAGATGCATCATGATGAATTTATAACAAGCGAGTGGCGTATTGAGTACACAATTCTGTTCCCTTAATTATTGCTTTGATTTGCTTTTCTTTTGTAGTTATCTTTATTTTCTCAGACAGGATCCATAATTTTTGACCTTTCACGATTTCTTTTATTGTTTTGCTAATATCGTCCTTTGGAAGATACTAGTGCTATTATTACTCATCTTTTTCAGGTGCTATAAATTCAACTTATCATCGCACTTTTGAAGGCATCCAGATTTGAGAAAGAAATACATAAAAATTGGAAGCTACTTCAAGAAGACGAGTTGAAAACATCTGTGTGTTTTTCGGTACTAGTGTTGGTACTAAACCACAATACATAGAGGCAGCACATGAATTGGGTCGAGTCATGGCCGAAAAGAATATGCACTTAGTATATGGCGGGGGCAATCTTGGACTAATGGGGATCATTTCAAAGGCCGTACAGGATGGAAGCAGTCAAGTTTTAGGAATCATCCCAAAACCTTTGGCAGAGGTGAATCTTATTGGATTATCAAACAGAGATGAACTTATTGTGCCAGGTATGTCCGAGCGACTAGTGGAAATGATTAACCGTGCTAATGCTTTTATTGCTTTGCCATGAGGCTTGGGCACATTGGAGGAAATATTTATAGTGCTATCTTGGGTGAACTTGAACATACACCAGAAATCGATTGGGCTGTTTAATATTGATGGATTTTATGATTTTCTTTGTGTGTTTCTTGATGATGCCGGAGAAATGGGTTCGTGATAAAACCTCTGAAAGAACTCCTCTTCACTACCTGAACTGCCCATGATTTACTTGACCAAATCTTAGCCTTTGAACCACAAATTGACCATATCCTTTCCAAGATAAAATGGTCCGATGATGATCGTGGTAAGAAGCTTCAGATAAATATGGATCTTAACCTTTAGTTTTCATTTTAATTTCAGCTACTCTGGTACTATCTTCTAAACTCAGCTTCTACTTTTTAAGACGTTGGGGACAATGTCTCATTTAGGTTTGGGGATGGGGAATAGTTGACTAGTATCTTGTCTTTATTTTGTTTTTATTTTTAGTCCAAAATTTTCGATAAAAAAAACTCAAAAAAATTGAAAATTTTTCAAAAATTACAAAAAAATTTTGTGTTTTTGGTGATTTTAATTTGATTAATCAGGTGAAATTGGTGTAAGAGATAGCCGAGTAAGAAATTTACACTCCTGAGACGTATCTCAACCTATTTTGAAATAAGTTAATTTTTGTTTATTTCCTTTTGAATTATTTAATTTGTGAATTCTCCATAAAATTGACTAAAATGGATCTTCATATGCTCAGTTGAGAGGTATTATCAACATGCATTGTAACATGCGGACATGAGTTGTAAATTGAAAAGTTTGTAATATGCAGTGCTCTAGTTTAATTAGAGGAAGCATTTCAAAAAGTAATGGGGAAAAAAACATCTGAGATCCGAGTCACTAAGTCCGTAGGGGTGTTTTAACACCTAGTGCCCTAAAGCCAACTGGTTTGGGAGTCACTGGCCCAAAGCTCGCTACATGGATCAAAGATGTTGCACAAAAAAAAACATTTGAGATCCGAGTCATTAAGTCCGTAGGGGTGTCTTAACACCTAGTGCCCTAAAACCAACTGGTTTGGGAGTCACTGGCCCAAAGCTCGCTACATGGATCGAAGATGTTGCAAAAAATATATATATCTTAAGTCTGAGTAATTAAGTATGTATGGGTGTCTTAACACCTAGTGCCCTAAAGCCAACTGGTTTGGGAGTCACTGGCCCAAAGCTCGCTACATAGATGGAAGATATTGTATATAAATAAATCAAAAAAAAATCAAAAATCAAAGAAAAAATCAAAACAAAATTATTCCATTGCTACAAAAAGGTTTGAATTCTGATAAAACTTTAGGACAAAAATATTACTCTCTTCTCAACTGCACTTGCGACTATTGTGGGAAAAATGAGTTGATTAATATTTTGTTGGTTATATGAAGAATGGTAAAAATAATCGGAGAATTTACTTATTCAGTAATTTAGAAATAAAGAAAACAACTACTAACTTGGAGTATAAGTTTCACATGTTTAGTCACTAACTTCTTTATTCTCTTTTCTCTTGTCTTTTTGCTTTTGTGTGCATTAGTTTTACTATCTTTTTACCTTTATCAAACGTTTGTGGGTATCGTTGCTGTAAACCCTCACGAGACTACAACTCGTCTACTAGGGACACCTAGGGGTTTAAAGGCTTGTTGCATATGCTAAATGAAACCGTGATCCCTACGAAAGTGGCTTAACTAAATTTTATTTTAAAGATGTTTATGTTAATTTATTTTTTTGTTTTTCTCGAGGATTAGCAAAATGTTAGGTTTGGGGGTGTGATGAGTGGTAATTATATCACTATTTCCCACTAATTTAACCTAATATTTTGTATAGTTTCTCACGTTTTGTGAACGTTTTGATGTTTTTTTTTTATTTTGCAGATAAAAATAATATTGAGACTTAATGGAATCAACTCGGGGCTAAAACGATGAAATCCGGAGGAAAAAAGGTCAAAAACGAAAATTTATTGTACGCGTCACGAAGTGCAGTCCTAAATTTCAATTTTGCGTAAGTTTGGTATTTTGACCATAACTTTTTCATCTGATATCCGATTGAGCTGATTCAAGTTGCAAATTAAAGAAGACTCAAAGATCTACAATTTTGAAATTTTAAATATTTTCAAATTCCGAAGTCTTCAAGACCGAAATTAACGAAAAATCCAATGTGTTTTGTGTAATTACTAAAGTCATTATAAAAAAAATAAAAAAAATGGAAAATGACAATTTACAATTGTCAAACTTCCACAAAACATGCTTGCATGTTTGGTGGAGTGTTTGTGGAGTGTCTTGTGGCATGTTTGGTGGAGTGTTGGTGGAGGATTTTGTGGAGTGTTTGGTGGAGTGTTTGGTGGAGAAATTGGTGGAAGCATTTAGATTTTCCTATAAATACCAAGTCATTTCATTTGTAATTCTTATGCTTTCCTTAGGTTTTTGTAAGGAATTTAAGGATTGCATCTTGTTTGTATTTATTTTTAGTATTTAATTTATGTATTTTTATTTTCAGCAATAGTAGTAGTTTATTTTCTTCTCTTTTCTTTTATGTTTAGTAGTTAGATTTACGTTGGGGGAAGGGTGAAGCTTTTATTATTTTTGTTTAGATTAATCTCCTTTAATTAAAATATGGAAATTATAATTCAAACTAAAAGGTTATACCGCCTTAATGGCTGGTTTTATTTATTTGACATAATGTGACACCGCCTATATGGCCGGTCTTTAGGTGACATATGATTACCGCATATATGGCTGGTTTATGGATAAATATTGATACCGCCTTTATGGCCAGTTGGACTTAATTGGAAATTTGACTTAATGAGGATACCGCCTATATGGTCGGTTGGTAATATCACTGATAATTTCTATATTATAGTAAGAGAGATTTCTAAATTAGAAATAGTAAAGGTGGATCCCCAACCCCCAGCATTTTATTTTTATTCTAGGGAAGTGATGAAACACAATATTCACTTGTTTAATAATTGATTTAAATATGTATTGGGTAATTCTTTAGTTTGTTCATTGAGTCTTAAGCTTAATATTTCTTGTTAATTGGCCATTAATAAGATTGATTTGGTAAACTTAAAATGAACTTGACGAAGGGATTTTAGGTTTCAGCCTTAGATTCAATAGCCCACGATCTTCTTGAGGATATATAACCCTTTAATAGATTTCCTTACAGGATAGACATATACCTGTCGGGCGGGGGAAGCCACTTTTGGAACTTGAACTTAATGAATTCAAGTAACTTGGTTAACATAGACATATGATTAATTGGGTTATTTTGGTATTTACGTATGACCATCGACAGAGGCTTTTGCATATCTTCGTGTTCCAGGTTAGCAAACTGACTTATTACACATATATATAAGAGAATCATTTCATCTTTAGGATAATATTGTGTGGAATCACAACCCTAAATCTTTGTGTCTTTTATTTATTTTTCTTAGTATTTTCTTTTGTTTATTTTATTCATTTTATTTAAGCAAATCCACATTCAACCAACCAAAAGCAATCATTCTCTTCTCCCTTAATTAGATACTTGTAAATAAATAGTATCAATAATTAATAACAACAATATGAATTAAGTCCTCGTGGGATCGATATTTTTATACTACTTGAACGTTACGTGCGCTTGCGTTATACGCGTGTGATTACGTTGGTCAGCACAACAAGTAAGCCCGCTATAACAAATTGAGTTTGTCCAACAAACCTCATCGTTTCCCTTAACCATCATCATTCATATTTTGTAGAACCCAAGTTCTACATCAATATGACTCAGATGCGATATCGATATTGTGCTATAGCTATAAAGTTGTCTATGTATTTAGAGATCAAATCCAAAAAACTATGTAGACAACCGCAAACTCAATACTAATATCAAAACTTCTAATCTATACGGTCATTATATAACTTCATAAGTCAATACTTCATAAGTTACAACTAATTCTACTAATTCAATAGAATCAATGGTGACACTCCCACTGCATCTTTTATGACTCTATATGACATAGACCATCTAATGTCATAATTAGACTCAAAATTAATTTGATCCTAATGGTTGCGGATTATATTCTCCATGAATAAGAAACTTGTTCCTAATATCTCAAAGATAACGAAGAACATGTTTCAAGACACATCCTATGGTCTACAGGGTATCAAAATAATTCGTAACAATTACGATTAAATTGATATCTTTAATCGCACATAATATAGTATTCATTATGCCATCATCCTATTATACATAAGATTGACTAGACATTCTAATCAATTTCTCTTTCGACTAAGGAATCATCCTTTACGAAAGATAAATATTATATACAAGCGACACACTAACTGTCAAACAGTTATACTAACTGTCACACAGATAGTCTTGTTGTGTCCTTTATTATATCATATCTAATGCACGACTAATGGGAGTATCTCACAACTCTCTTAGTTTTATATCATATATGAAACTTTATATCAAATATAACAGAGACTACTCCCACTGCATTCACGGAGAAAAGAAGACTTAGGATATATAATACTAGAAATAAATTTAGACACTCCCACTAACCATAATAACAAATATGTATTCTTTATGCTTTGATAAAATCAGACAATCTGACTGTTATCAAAATTTCAAAACACAGATTTTCAGAAAGCTTACCTGAGTCTACAGTAGCCTCTATAAGCTAGTATATCAAACTGTTATCTTAGCAGAATACAAACTTGGGGCCATTCTAGAATGAACTCTTCCAACAAAGAAACCACAATGGATCTCTTATTCGAAGAAACCATTCAGGAATGCCACTTTGCATTCCTTAGCCAAAATACATAGTTTAATATCAACATTAACCAACAGATTTTTAATTGTTCAATTAGTGCGACTAGAGACAAGTTTTCTCAGAATCTACAATAGATTAATGAGTATAACATTTCTCACTGTCATACTATAAAGGTCAAACCTTTAACAAGCTCACTTTGCTTTTGCTGCGCAAACAATTTGTACATTTTATGAAAACTTCATAATGAGAGCTCAATCAAGTTCAAAACTTGATCGTAGTAAGCTACAAACAATCTTAGATCTATTATTTAATGCTATTTTCTGAAATCGATATCAAATATCGCTCCCACTATAAATTATAGGATAATTTTCTTCAATAAGAAAACAAGCAGAACCATTAAGTATCAAATACTTCGTAAATGATTCTGACATCCTATTGGACTTATATAGAAGCTATCTAAGGGCCTTTTCATCTTATTAATTACGTGGTTCCATTTATAGTTTATCACTCTAACATTTTACTTCACTAAGTCAAGTCTTTTCTATATTGGTCAACATCTGATGTTACACACCAAGTAATAAAAACAATTTTATTACTCGAGATCGTAGAAAAAATATTCTATCAAATAGAATACAGTATTCTATTAAATAGAATAATGATAAACTTTTTCTTATACCTCCGAGGTGCAAGTACTTTCAATTATATAACATTATACAAAAGAAAGATTCAAATCTCAAACCTTTTAAGATTTGAATTTTCTACGTGTACATATCATATACGTAACTGTAGAAACTAATGGAACCTTAATTAAAAAGATGAATAAGTGTTACTGGAGCATATCCCCAAGAGTATTGAAAACTAATTCGGTAACACTCAATATCAAACGAATCAGATCATATAAGATTCGATTTATCCCACTGATCAATTCCATCACAATGGAATCGTAGAAGAATAATATTGAGTAAGAATCACATTCATTAAATAACTTAAGAACTAATTGCCATAAATTCATATGTTTGATCATATCAAACATCCTTGAACAATTCAAAGACTCACAATGAATTTCAAAATATATAGTTTTCAACACTTCAAATAGAATATCTTTGAACCATTCAAAATATTATATCCGCGTTTCATCAAAAACATATTGAAAGTTCTCGAACCATTCAAGACTTTCAAAATATATTCTTTTAGAAACATGCAACTAAGTCAAGACAACTCATTAACTAAGTTACGAAGTAAAGAAAATTATCCAATGTAATTTCTAATTCATTAAACTATATACATCCAATGTATTAGTTTAATAAATCTGTGGTCCAATGACAATCATTGGTTAAATGAGATTTAATCACATCCTGAATACAATATTCATTAAATGGATAAGGATATATGGTGTGATCTTGTATCAGACCATCATTTACCATACAGAATAAGCATCTAATACTTAAGTGATAAAATCTCATAAAGCATTGTTCTAAGTTATTTAGTTAACCGAATATTTTTCTTAATGTTTATCTCTTCATCAATGACACTACAAGTCATATTAAAATATGTAACAATTATTTATAAAGAACAAGTAACTATCCAATACTCGCAAGTTCTGATATCAAATATCAAAATAATCATTAAACATTATTTTAAATAACTAGATGGGAGATCTGATATCCAATACCTACAGTTGTCGTATTGTGAGAATCGTATTGTACTCTACACACAACTATACACATCTCATTTCTTTAGCTTTATTATTTGCCTTCAATTATTCACAACAATTGTAAATAATTGATTAGCAAACTGTGTCAAACATATGACTTCTAAAAGTCACTAAAGCCAAGAAACTTCATTATAAGATAAAGAAATACCTAATGGAGTTTTCTTAAAGCCAGTCAAAAATCTCGAGACATGAGCTAATTCACGTCAATTCTTACTGCACAAGAAACTATTCTCTCTAGAAAATTATATCCTAAAACATATATCTATTTAGATTACCTATAGTGACTTAGCAACTAAGTCACTAACCATCTTGATTTTCAAGAAAATCAGAACAACAGTTCTCGATAGTTTAGACTAATCTAACAATATCCAAGTCTACTTACTTTCTAGAACCTATTTTAAAAATTCACAACCATAAGTGAAGTCAGAAAACATATTCAAATAATATACATGTTGTGGATTAGAAGTTTAAATTCTATCATCAATATAGAATAAAGGAAAACAAAAGTAGCAATTTCCATAATATTACACACTGCTTTAGTTATGGATTTTTAACCCAGCAGTGTCTCCCACTACTTTACGTAATACCGTAATCCCTAACGAAAAATAGGAATTCAATAATTAAATCGAATTCTATAGTGAGAAAATGACCCATGAATATATTTCGACTCACAGCTTTGGCACGATCTCGCCTACGTATATTCATTAGGTAGACAACTCGTTGTCAATCACACTCACTGTGACTCCTGATTTTGGTCCTGACCGTTTCTCATTATGACAGCTTTGGCACGTTCACAATGAGGCGTATCAAGGCTTCACTTGCCAATGACAAAATCAAGCTACTGATGTAGTCCTGACAGCTTTGGCACGTTCAGGATTTCCACTTTCACTTGAATTTTTCTAGTATCAAATATACATCTGGCATGGATAAAATTCTATCAACTACACCATCACTGCTTTGGCACTTTCTGGGATGCAGCCATAGAAAGATACCCATAAACCGTATTAACAAGACAGACAAAGAAACATGCATCCAATACATGTAACTTTACTGCCTTATTTAAGCGGGGATATTCCTCAAGAAAGCATTGCTCTACATCAAATACAGAATATAATCTAGATCAATTTCTAAACAGTTTAATTCTACCTTAGAAAACATAACTTAACTTAACCATTAAATTTCTGTAACGTTTCCCGTTATCGTAGAACTAAAAGACAAGAAACATCTAAATTACATGCTGTGCAAACATCAAAATTGGATTATATATCATATATCAAGCATGACTAATATAATGGATGAAGGATCAGACTGGCTCTGATACCATTTTTGTTGGGGTTTTAGCGCGGGCATAGCAGAAGCTCGCGGTTCGGGCGAAATCATAACTTTGAAACTTTTAAAGTTACCGAATAAATTATTCAATATCCAATATGAAAAATTCATTCATATTTCACCTAAACATATTAATTCTATATCAAATAACGTCATAAATAAGTTAGAAACACTACGAAACCTTTACGAAAATATTTTTTCGTAAAATGGCATAAAACACGTTTTTATCTAAACCGAAAAACCAACATACATGGTGGCTGCCCAGGTCCGCTCCAATAGTGCTTACGCAGTTCATGGGCTATCCAAACAGTAACTGATTCACTGTTTGGATAGTAGACACCTGGTAAGCCCGAAACTCACCCGGTAACGTTGTTTTTCGCCGTTTTCGCATATTTCAACTCCAAAATAATTTCCGGTAATTGTTCCAATGCCCAAAACACATCCAATATATTTATACAACATAATTTTCATCACCAAAATCACATAAAATCCAGATCTGATTTGGTAACCAAAAATATCATTTTTCATGATTTAAATCAAATTTTCTCAACATTAATCATATCAACATTAACACCAACCAAAGCCACCACCTATGAAGAACTCAAGAAAAATTCTAGAAGTTAGAAGAGTGGTCATAACACTCTAGAATGGCAACAAGTCATCAAATGATAAAATTGAACCAATATTACACTAATATCATTCAATCAAACTCCACAAATGCATATAGCCTCCAAATTAATCCTCCAAATCAAAAGGTCCCAAAATTTAAGAAAGGAAGAAACCCTAGAACTATTCTAGATATTCAAGAACAAGAAACAAGCTTTGTAAGTTTAAGATTATTGAATATTACCTCCAAATCTTGTAATTTCCTTAAAATTCTTCTTGAATTTCTTCACTTTCTTCCTTAAATCTTCAAGAAAATTTTGGGCGCTTTTTGTTTATGATAGATTAGGCCATGGCCTTCTTAAAAAATGAGAAAACAGAAATTTTCCACTTTAAATACAAGGCATAATCGACTTAGGGGTAAAAAGAGGGGTATTTTGGTCCTTTTGTCAATTAATCTAATTAATTAATAATAATAGCCTTTAAGTTAACAAATCCAATTTGTAAACTTTAAGCTTAATAAAATCATGCCACATGTAACCAATAATAATCAAACATATTACATAACATTTATGTAATATTGAAATAATTTAATTATCTAGATATTTAACATTTAAACACCTAAATAATTAATTAACACGATTATTATTATATATGTATTTTTCTTTACATTAAATAACAAATACATATATTAATGGCATGTGTCAAAATCTAATTCGATAAATAATTAATATGTATCAAATCAAATCTTGTATCAAATACAAATACACATTAATTATTAATTGACTGAAATGGTCTATTGCATGTATTTACGTTTAACCGATTAAACGATTCGAATTAACTCATTTAATCCGGTGAAGTATTATGAATAATCTATATTATTCATAACGTGTTGCCCAAGTGCTCAATGAGTACACATCATATTATGGGACTCTCTAAGTTTAGGTTTATCCGTCACGGAATCCAATTTCGTGTCCATAATTCACCCATTCATGAATTATGACGACCACGGAAAATCTCGCTAAACTATGCAAGTCGAGGACATTGCATACGTATAATCCCTCTATCACAGGCTATCTATATTATACCTGGGATATAGATAAAAACGTCAAATCCTTACCCAACGAACAGGCGGAGGTTTGATCTAAATAGATCGGTGACGTGACTGCCATCAAAGTGTGGAGGATAACTCATATATCCACTGTGGTATCTCAAGTCGAAGGACCACTACGCCCGCTCAACTCGAGAAGATTCCTATTGACATTGTTGTACCATCTATTAGGAAATATTCAGTGAGTCATTCAGTGTTTATCAAATAAACACCTACATGTCTATACGAGTCTCCCGAAACTCATGGTTCATTGGGATAAACCATCGGACCAAGTCACGATATACGACATGTACTAGTCTCAGTGGATTTTACTAACCAACCAGTGTTAGTAAATCTTGACCAGGAACTTTATTTAAGGATATACAACTTATAGTGACGCTTCCCAATGTCAATTACAAACTACGTTGTAACTGCGCACTACATTATAAATCCTAGGGTCTTTGTCTAATATACATGTATCACTAAATCAGAATTATTTTCAATCTAATCATAATTAGATATCTAATCGTAATTAGATCGAATATGTATATAAAAGACAAGAGGTACTACCAATAAATAAGTAATATTATGGAAAAAAGAATTGTTCGTATTCATGAATCAGACATAAATACGATCCGAATTGGCACTCCGAGCACCAACCCTAACAGTTTTATGAGTTGATCTTATGCTGCAGTATTTTCTGAGGGTATATTATCAACGTTAGATAGGTCATAATGATAACATTGTGTGTTGTTAACATAAAGAAAATGAATCATCGATAACCTTAGATTTTAATATGTTTTGATTGAAATATCTTTTGATTGTTGGTTTGGGATGTGAAACCTTCAATTGAGTAATAAAAGGAATCAATTACTGAATATAGGGATTTGATACAAGAGGGATTCCCAACACTTTTCTGCTTTTCTCTACTGATAATTCTTAAGTAATTCTCATAGTTTTATTTTACATTGCAAATTCAATTCATATCTTTAATTAAGTTATTGCTAACATTTTGTTTAAGTAAATTAGTTCCTTATAATCATCTCTCTGAGGAATCGACACCCCAACTATACTGCGATAACCGCAAGTACTTTTTGGGCGTAATCAAATTTTGGCACCGTTGCCGGGGAGACGATTTACAAGCAAAAGGAGCAGGTTTGCTTAGTCAACAACAAAGTAACTTAATTCCATTTTACCTTTTGTTTTTATTTATTTTATTTCAATTTTAGTTTTAGTTTAGATTTTGATTCTTAGTTTATTCTTTTATTTTTGTTTCTTATTTTACTTGTGTTTAATTGCATGCCTAGATGTAGGGATCGGTTTGGTAGATTTGTTAGGATTGAAGAGGAAAACTCAGACTCATAAAGTTTGTTTGACAATCTTTTTGTGACACCATCTACATCTAGCATACATACCATGAGTGATTATGAGAGACCACCCATTAGGTCTCTTGAGGAGTACCTCCACCCCACTCGCACATCTATACCATCATGCATAATATTTCCTACTAATGCACCACATATAGACTTTAAACCTGGAATGATACAATATCTCCCAACCTTTCATGGTTTGGAGAATGAGAACCCTTATGTGCATATTAGAGAGTTTGAAGAGATTGTAGCAACCTTCCATGATCGATTTGGGACAACAGACACAATTAGACTTAAGTTATTCCCTTTTGCCCTTAAGGATAGAGCTAAAAGCTGGTTGTACTCTTTAAGGCCTCGTTTGATAGGATCATGGGGTGAGATGACACAAGCATTTTTCAATAAATATTTCCCACACCATAAGACTAATGCCTTGAAAATACAGATCTCTACCTTCTCCCAGAAAGACAGTGAAACCATTTATCAGACTTAGGAGAGATTTAAGAAGATGCTAGCTAGTTGTCCTCACCATGGGTATGAGAGTTGGCGTTTAGTAAGTTATTTTTATGACGGTCTAACCCCTAGAGAGCGCTAATTCGTTGAGACGATGTGCAATGGTGAATTTATCTGAAAGAACCCTGATGAGGCAATTGAATACTTAAATGACCTAGCCGAGAAATCTCACATTTGGAATGGACCTAATGCAATAGATAGCACTGATAGGACACGTCCCACCCCTTCTAGCGGAGGCATACACCACTTTAGGGAAGATGATAGTCTTAAAGCGTAGGTTGAGCTGTTAACTAGAGAGATAAGAGCTTTAAAAGCCAAAGATAACAAAACTATGCATGCGGTAGCCCAGTTAGAACCCCAATGGCCAATGGGTATGTTTTATGTGTAAGGGGATTGATCATCCGTCACAAGAATTTCCTTTATACGGTGAGATGAGGAAAACATGTGAGGAACAATGCAATGCCTTCGGAATGTACAAGAAACCATATACACCGTATTCAGATACTTATAATCCTGGTTGGCGGAACCACCCAAATTTCAATTGGAAACATGAGTCTCAACAACCCACTCAAACATCACAGCTTAGAAGTTACAATGCTCAACAGTATCACATACCAACCAATTCTAGAAACTCCTTAGAAGATACTATGCAAGTATTTATAGAGGCCCAGAACAAAACGTATCAAAGGTTTGAGTCATTAATATCTCAGGTGGTTCAAGAAAATAAGGAGATAAAGAGTCAAGTCTCTAAATTAACTAACGTGTTAAGTATGCAGGAGTCAGAAAAATTCCCATCTCAAGCACAACCAAATCCGCGAGGACAACACATGGCACATGCCGACCATGATGCATCCAATGTAAAGGATCTTAAGTCAATACTTCATAGCTTACAACTAATTTCACTCTCACAGTAGAATATCTGAGACACTCCCACTGCATCTTATCTGACTATTTATGATGTAGACAGTCTAACGTCATAATAAGACTCAAAACTAATCTGACCCTAATGGTTGCAAAATTTATTCTCCATTATTAAGAAACTCGTTCTTAATATCAAAAAAATAATAAAGAACATGTTTCAAGACCCATTCGTTGGTCTACAACATATCAAAATATCTCGTATCAATTACGATTAAATTTATATCTCTAATCACACTAAATATAGTATTCATTATGCCATTATCCTATGATGCATAAGATTGACTAGACATTCTAATCAATTTCTCTTTCGACAAATGAATCATCATTTACGAAAGATGAGTATTATATACTGTAGACAATTAACTGTCAAACAGTTATACTAACTGTCACACAGATAGTCATGATGTGTCCTTTATTAGATCATATCTAATGTACGACTAATGGGAGCATTTCACAAGTATCTTAGTTTTATATCATATATAAAACCTTATATCAAATATAATAGAGACCACTCACACTGCTTTCACGGAGAAAATAAGACTCAAGTAAACCTTTTACCTCATAAACATCTCATTATTACCTTAATAATGATAATGTCATTATGATGTAAAATACTAGAAAGAAATTTGTACGCTCCCACTAACCCTTCTATATCATATATATTCTATATGCTTTGATAAAATCAGAAAATCTGACTGATAGCAAAATTAGAAAACACAAATTTCCAGAAAGCTTATCTGAGTCTACAATAGGCTCTATAAGCTAATATATCAAACTTTAATCTTAGCGTGATACAAACTCCAGGGCCATTCCAAAAAGAACTCTTCAAACTAAGAAATCACAACAGATCTCTTATCTGAAGAAATCATTCAGAAACGCCACTTTATATTCTAGCTAAAATACACTGTTTAATATTAACATTAACCAACAGATCTTTAATTGTTCAATTAGTGCGACTAGAGAAAAGTTTCCTTAGAATCTCTAATAGATTGTTTAGTATAAATTTTCTCACTGTTATATATAAAGGTCAAACCTTTAATAAGCTCACTTTGCTTTTGCTGTGCAAACCATTTGCACATTTTATGAACGGTTCATAACGAAAGCTTAATCAAGTTCAAAACTTTGAACTTGATCGTAATAAGCTATGAAAAATCTTAGATCTATGGTTTAATGCTAATTTCCGAAATCGATATCAAATATTGCTCCCACTATAAGTTATAGGATAATTTTCTTCGATAAGAAAACAACAGAACCATTAAGTATCAAATACTTCGCAAATGATTCTGACATCCTATTGGACTTATATGGAATACATATAAGGGTCGTTTCATCTTATTAATTATGTAGTTCCATTTATAGTTTATCACTCTTACAATTGAATTCAATAAGTAACGTCTTTTCTACAATCGTCAACATCTGATGTTACACACTAAGTTATAAAATAATTTTATTACTTGGGATTGTAGAAAAGATATTCTATCAAATAGAATATAATATTCTATTAAATAGAATAAATGATAAACTTATACTCGTACCTCCTAGGGTCAAATACTTTCAATTATATAACCATTATACAAATGAAAGATTCAAATCTTAAACTTTTTCAAGATTCGAATTTTCTACTTGTACATATCATATACGTAATTGTAGAAACTAATGGAGCCTTAATTAAGTGGATGAATAAATGTTTCTTGAGCATCCTGAAAAGTATTGAAACTAATTCGGTAATACTCAATATCAAGTGAATCAAATCATACAAGATTCGATTCCTTCCCCTAACCAATTCCTTTACGATGGAATCTTAGAAGAATAATATTGAGTAAGAATCATATTTATTCAATAACCTTAGAACTAATTACCTTAAATTCATATGTTTGATCATATCAAACATCTTTGAACAATTCAAAGACACGATGAATTTTAAAGATATAGTTTTCAAAACTTCAAATTGAATATCTTTGAACCTATCAAAATATTCTCCTCGCATTTCATCAGAAACATGTAACTAAGTCATGACAATTCATTGACTAAGTTACGAAGTAAAGAAAACTACCTTAAGCAATTTACAATTCATTAAACTGCATACATCCAATGTATTAGTTTAATAAATTTTATGGTCGAATGACAATCATTAGTTAAATGAGATTTAATCACATTCCCGAATACAATTTTCATTAAATGGATAAGCATATGTTGAGTGATCTAATATCATACCATCTTTTACCATATGGATTAAACATCTAATACTTAAGTGATAAAATCTCATAAAACAGTGTTCTAAGTTATTTACTTAACCGAATATTTTTCTTAATGTTTATCTATTCGTCAATGACACTACTAGTCGTATTAAAAAATATAACAATTATTTACAAAGAACAAGTAACTATCCAATAGTCGCAAGTTCTGATATCAAATATCAAAACAATCGTTCAACAATATTTTAAATAATTAGACGGGAGATCTGGTATCCAATACATACAGTTTTCGTGTTGTGAGAATCAATATTTTCTACACACAACTATACGCATCTTCTTTCGTTAGCTTTATTATTTTGCCTTCAACTATTTACAACAATTGCAAATAATTGAAAAATAAATTGTGTTGGACACATGACCTCCAATGTCACTAAAGCCAAGAAACCTCATTATCAGATAAACAAATACCTAATGAGATTTTCTTAATGCTAGTGAAGAATCTCAAGACATGAACCAATTCATGTCAATCTTTACTGCATAAGAAACTATTCTCTCTAGAATGATTATACCATAGTCTATTCTAATCTAGAACATATTCTAGATGCTTGCAACAATAAGTGAAGTCAGAAAACATACATAAAATATGCATGCAATGGATAAAAGTTTAATTCAATCTAAATAATAGAATAAGGAAAAACAAAAGCGACAAATTTCTTAATTTTACATACTGCCATAGTTATGGATTTTTAACCCAGCAATGCTTCCCACTACTTTCCGTAATACCGTAATCCCCAACGGAAAATCAGAATTCAACAATTAAATCGAATTTCATAATGGCAAGTGGACCCCATAAATATATTTCGACTCACATCTTTGGCACGTTCTCGCCTACGTATATTCAAGGGTAGACAACTCATTGTCAATCACACTCGTTGTGACTCCTGATTTTGTCCTGACTGTTTCTCGTTGTGACAGCTTTGGCACGTTCACATGAGGCGTATCAAGGCTTCACTTGTCAATGACAAACTCAAGCTACCGATGTAGTCCTAACAGCTTTTCCACGTTCAGAATTTCC
Organism: Zanthoxylum bungeanum; assembly: GCA_019454045.1. NCBI lineage: Eukaryota > Viridiplantae > Streptophyta > Magnoliopsida > Sapindales > Rutaceae > Zanthoxylum > Zanthoxylum bungeanum. The sequence continues at coordinate 39,122 of SKCR01040139.1, read as the reverse complement.
ACTTTCACTTGAATATGTCTCTTATCATATAAGTTCTACCATCACAAATGAACTACCTTCAACCATAACTGCACAGCTTTGGCACGATACAACTATAGCATCATGAAATCATTCACATCCGTATTGACAAGGCGGACGAAGAAACAAATATTCCTAATACTAGTCACTTTATAAAACCTTATTTAACAGGGATTTTCCCAAAAGATGTAATTCACTTTATTTAATCAAATTAAATAAATACATGCATGTAAAAAGTAAAATGAGATTAAATATCAAATTTAAAGAGCTAATCATATCATTCAGAATCAGACTCCCTCTGATACCATTTTGTTGGGGTTTTATCAAGGCGGCGCAGCGGAAGAAACGCGGTTCGGGCGAAATCGTAGTTTAAAATTTTAAACTTACGAATAAATTATTCAATATCAAATATTAATAATCTATTCATATTTCACCTAAACATATTTATTGGATATCAAATAACGACATAAATAATATAGAAACACCGCGAAACTTCTACGAAAATATTTTTCTGTAAAATAGCATAAAACGTGTTTCCAATTAAACCGACAGATCAGTTCGTGGGCTGCCCGAACAGTGACAAACTCACTATTTGGGCAGTCGTTATCCGGTAACGCCGTTTTTCACCGTTTTCGCGTATTTTTTCTCCGAAATAATTTCTAGTAATTATTTTTCTTGGGAAATAAAATAAACCAATTTATTATAATTACTAAATAAATAAAAACTAAATTTTTAATTCAAAAATCAAATTTATCACTAATTTTCGTGAGACCCCAATACTTTACATTTTGATCATTTAGTCCTAATTTGTAAATTACAAATTTAAGTGATTTTAAATCACTACCTAAATGATTTATACATATCATATACATCAAAAAAACAATTCACAACAAAAACCCCACAAAAATCCAAAATTGTCGAATGTGCCCAACATTTCCAATTTTGTGCAATTTGGTCCAAATTTGTTCAAAATAATTTTGAATGATTTCCAATCAACACCAAATTAAATGTACATAATATATATATCATTATACAACACATATATGAAAAATCCCAATTTTGGTTTAGGTTAAGAATCCTAAATTCTTAAATTAGTCCAATTAACAAAATTAACCAAAATTAACCAAATTCAACACTTTAATTTAATCTCCAGAACACCAAACAAGTCTCACTACTTTGAAAAAACTCAAGAATAATTCTAGGTCATCAATGAGTGGCCTAACAACTCTAGAATGGCAACAAGATCATCAAATGATCAAAAGTGTGCATATACACCATTTATAAGCATACTTTGTTAAACACACATGCATCATCTTTCATTCATGCTTCCAACCATCATAACACAAACACAAGAGAGTAGAAAAATTAAGAACAACATATGTTGTAGCCAAGAACAAAAGGAATAATTTTCCTTCTAATAGAAAGTTGGAAATATTTACTAAATTCCAAGCTTTCTTGCATTTCTTCTTGGTTTCTTCTCTTTTTCTCTCAAATCTCATTTTGTTTATGTTTTGGTGGCTTTAACAAGTGTGAAGTAAAATGAAAAAATAAAACCTTAAATACTCTAGGTCATGGCCGAATTTGGCCTTGAAAAAGGATTAGATATTTTGTTAACTTTTCAAACAAATATCTAACAAGCCAAATGTCATTTGACTTTTTTTTTCTTTAATGTAAAGTCAACAATTTACACTAAGTAATCATTTCCAAACTTTATCATAATGGTAGATATTTAAATTTTAATTACTTTAATTATTTAACAATTAAATAATTAAATAATTATTTAAATATAAATATCCAAATATATGTATTATATTTACTTTAAATAATCCAAATACATATATTAATGATATATGTCAAATATCACAATTTGACATTTAATTAATGAGTATTTAATAAAATCATACATTAAATACAAATACATATTAATTAGGAAATGACCAAAAGGTCCCAATTGCATGTATCTTTCGTTTAACCGTTAAACGATTTATAAATAATCAGTATTATTCATAAAAGTTGTCTTAGTGCTCTACGAGTTTATTTCATTAGTGAGACTTTCTAGGTTCAGGTATATCTGTCACAAAATCTAATTTCTTGTCAATAATTTACCCACCCGTAAATTATGACGACCACAGATAAACTCGTTGAACCATACAGGTCGAGGTCATCACATACGTATAATCCCTCAGTCACAGGTATTCGGATTATTCCAGAGATATAGATATTAACGTCAAATCTCTATAGGTATAATCTCATCGACGTTTATATTAGCAATCTTATCAAAACACTTAAAACTCTCTTCTATAGTGTACTACAGATCTATGGATTTAACGAATTGCTAATCTTATAATGAATACCTATGCTCTGTACACAGAAATGACAGATCCTATCTTGATACTCACAGGATATCATAAGCATGAGTCCACACCCGACGAACAGGCGAAGGTCTGATCTAAATAGATCGGTGACGTGACTACCATCAAAGTGTGGAGGATGACTCATATATCCACAGTGGTATCTCAAGTCAAAGAATCACTATGCTACTCAACCCGAGAAGATTCCTATTGATGTTGGTGTACCATCTATTAGGTAATCTTCGGTGAGTCGTTCAGTGTTTATCAAATAAACACCTACATGTCTATACGAGTCTCCCAAGACTCATGGTTCATTGGGATAAACCATCGGACCAAGTCACGATATACGACATGTACTAGTCTCAACGGATTTTACTAACCGGCCCATGTTAGTAAATCTTGACCAAAAACTTTATTTGATAATATATATCTAGTAGTGACACTTCCTAATGTCAATTACAAGCTCCATTGTAATTGCGCACTACATTATATATTATCGGGTATTTGTCTAATATATATATATCACTAAACATGATTTATTTTCAATCTAATGAATTAGATCGAATATATATAATAAAAGATAAGAGGTGCAACCATAAATAAGTAATATTATGTAAAAAAAAAATTGCCCGTATTCATGAATCAGACATAAATACGATCCGGATTTGCGCTCCAAGCACTAACCATAACAGAATATACATATTATTACGAACGCAAATACCATAACTTTAACAATCCTTATATCTTTCATTTATCAAAAAAATATCTTAGTTTCTTACTTTCTATCTGGAAATCTTTGATACAAAACTTATTAGTTACACATATTAATTTAAAAAGAGTTTGGGTTATACTCATTTCTTATCCTACTTAACCTCTTCAATCTCTATACAAATAAATCGCATATATAAACAATATCTACTTATTCATATATTATATCCATACATAACTAATGCAATCAAAAATCATAGTTTGCCCCATTTACTATTCCATATAACAAACCTAATCATACCTTATTGTCAAACGCATATACAAATATATGTTAATATACTTGTACATTTACTTATTCATTTACGTACATGTAATCATATCATTACATGTTCATACCCTTACATTGATAAGCAGAAAATATATCAATATTTACCACCCCTTTTACTTAATATTTTGTATAGTTTCTTGAGTTTTGTGAATTTTTAATGCGTTTTGTGTATTTTATAGATAAATAAGATTTCAGGACTCACTGGAATCAAATCAGGGCCAAAACAGCGAAAAACGGACACAAAGGCAAAATTGTAATTTCATACTTTGCAACGCGCACATCCTCTACGTCGCTACGCGCCACAAACACTATGCTGCCGACACTCGTCATCGCCACGTCAGCATCATGTCAGTACCTACATCATCATTACGTCATCATGCTGTCAGCACAATAATACACTATGCCGACATGCATCATTCCTTACGTCATCATGACATCATCGTCGCGACGTGCAAGCCTTCATGCGTCATGACGCCGATCCAATAATTCTACCGACAGCCATATGTCATCATCTCGTCAGAGCCGTGTACATGTGTCAAGAATCAATGGTACGTCACGACGCGCAAGCTTCACGCGTCGCGACGCACAAGGACAAAATTTGCCAATAAATTAAAGCCGAATTAATTTGAAATTTTCATACTTTCTTCTGGGGATTTCCTTAAGAATACTAAGAAGATAGTATTTTGTTTGTTTATTTACAGCTTTCTTGTATTTAATTTTTATTTTAAGCAATAGATCTTTCTTTATTTTACTTTAAAGTAATGAGTAGGTAACTTCCATCTGTTGGGGTGAAAGGTAAAGCTTTTATTATTATAATTTAGATTAATCTCCCTTAGTTATAATATATAAACTGTCTTAAAAATTTGACTTAATGGGATACCGCCTTTATGGTCGGTTGGACTTAATTAAATTGATTTTAACCTGACTTAATTGGATACCGTCTTTATGGTCGGTTGGAATTAATCAAAAATATGACTTAATCAGGATACCGCCTATATAGTCTGTTGGTAATGTCATGCAAATTTATATATTATAATAAGGGAGATTTCTAAATTAGAAATAATAAAAATGGATCCTCTAACCCCCAGTATTTTACTTTACCTTTTTTAATTTCCAAGTTTATTTTATGTCATTTTCTTTATTTACGTTTTAATAGTCCTAGATATGGGTTGTAACTAAATACCTTATCTCGGGTTATGATGAATTCCAATATCAACGGTTTATAAGTTGGTTATTTTATATTTTGGGTAGTATATTGATTTATTTATTGAGTCTTAATCTTAATGCTTCTTATTAACTGGCCATTAATAAGATTGATTTGGTAAACTTAAAATGAACTTGACGAATGGATATTAGGTTTCACCCTTAGACTCAATAACTCACGATCTCACCTTAGGGTAGATATCCCTTAGGTAGATTTCCTTCCAAGATAGACATATACCTGTCGGGCGGGGGTAGCCACAATTGGAACTTAATCTTAATGAATTTAGAGTTACTTGGTTAACATAGACATATGATTAATTGGGTTATTTTGGGTGTTTGCATCTGACCATCGATAGATGCTTTTGCATATTTTCGTGTTCCAGGTTAATAAACCGATATATTGCACAAACATGAGATAATCACTTCATCTTTAAAAGATATTGGAAAGATTCACAACCCTAGATAGCTTTAATATTGATTTTTCTTTTAATTCATTTTCGCACTGTTTTAATTACTTGTCTTTAGTAAAAATCACCATCCAATCAACAATCAATCAATTAGATACTTATAGAATTTTATCTTCAATCAAATAATAGCATAGGTATTAAGTCCTCGTGGGATCGATATATTTTATACTACTTGAGTGATACTTGCGATTGCGTTACATGTGTGTTTATCACCGATCAAGTTTTTGGCGCCATTGTCGGGGACTTATTTATTTTTTACTATTAATTTTGGTGTTAGATACCTTTACTTGTCTCTAATTTGTTTTTACTTTTTATTTTTGTTTTCTTGTGTTTCAGGTTCTCAGACACTACATGAGAAGGAGTAGAAGCTTCGAAATCCGTCCGCTTGACCCAGAAATTGAAAGAACAATCAGACAATTGAGAAGGGAAATGTGAGAAGGTCAAAAAGCACTAATCAACATGAACAATCAAGAACCTGAACCTTTGGAGGTTGCACCATCAATTACCATTCGACACATAACTATTCCGGTGGTTGACGGCTTTATATCTCATGCATCATACTTCCTCTCTTACTAGAAAATGTGTGTGACATCAAAACATGCATTCAATTGATACGACAATCAGTTCAGTTTGTGGGGAGTGCAACTGAAGATCCTAATGCCCACATCAGTAAATTCTTGGAAGTTTACGGCAGAAGAAGCAGTGAGACTGCTTGTGTTCCCATATTCCTTGAAAGACACAGCTAAGGTTTGGCTACATTCAGTACCAGCAGGTTCCATCACAACTTGGAATACTGTTGCCACCAAATTCCTTGCAAAATATTTCCCTCAGCCAGAACAGCAAAGCTGAGGAATGACATCACATCATTTATGCAACATGACTCAGAATCTCTCTGTGAAGCTTGGGAAAGATACAAGGAGTTGCTCCGAAAATGTCCTCACCATGAGATTGCAAAGTGGCTACAAGTCCAAACCTTACACAATGGACTTTCTGGACTAATGAGAACCACAATAGATGCTACTGTTGGAGGAGCTTTAATAGCAAAATGAGAATATCAGGCCTGAGACTTAAGAGAAGAAATGGCCAACAACAATTCATTGTGGCCAACAGAAATGAGCATGATCCAACGAATAGCAAGAATCTACGAAATAGGAGCCAACACAACATTAAATGCCAAGCTGGATCAGATATGCAAATTCATCGAAACTCTTAGCATGCAGGGTAATGCTGGATCCACTAGTTCACCATATGGAGGAGAACTGGAGGCAGAATCTTACAACCAATATGATGAGACTGTGATCTATGTCAGCAATTTCAACATACAGGGAAACAATCCATATTTCAATACCTACAACCCAGGTTGGAGGACCATCCCAATTTCGCATGGAGCAACATTTCAGGGCAAAAGAACAATCCACCCCATGGATTCCAACAACAGAATAAAAGTCAATAGTATAAAAAGAAGCCAGGAATAGAAGAAGTGCTAGCCCAGTTGAAAAAGCAAGAAGAAAAATATGACTCTTTAGCAGCTGTGGTTCAAAATCAAGCAGCGTCATATGATGCTATGTTTCAAAACCAAACAGCTTCTATAAAGGCTCTGGAAAATCAATTGGGACAACTGGCCAATGCTCAGAGTTACAGACCTCAAGAAACCCTTTCTAGCAATACAAAACCAAATCCAATGAATAGGGGGAAGGAGAAATGTCAAGCCATCACTTTGAAAAGTGGTATTGAAATCAACAAAGATGTTAGAATCAAGGCATCCACTGAAGATGTTCCAAAAGAAAGCAGCGAAGCTAATCCACAGATGAAGGAAAAAGAGGCAAAAGAAAAAGATAGAGAAAGATTTACTCCACCTCAACCTTTTCCACAGCGTCTCAAGAAACATAAACTAGACAAGCAGTTTGCTTGATTCCTGGAGATCTTCAAAAAGCTGCATATCAACATTCCATTTGTAGAAGCATTGGAACAAATGCCCAGCTATGTCAAATTCATGAAAGATATTTTGTCACGAAAGCGAAGATTGAGAGATTACGAGACAATAGCATTGATAGAAGAATGCAGCGCCATCATTCAGAGGAAGCTTCCCCTAAAGTTGAAAGATTCTGGCAGTTTCACCATCCCTTGCACCATAGGAGAACATTGCTTCGGTAAGGCTTTGTGTGATTTAGGTGATAGTATTAACTTGATGCCTTTGTCTATTTACAGGAAACTGCATATTAGAGAAGCAAAGCCCACATCAGTGCTGATAGATCGCTCACATTTCCGAGAGGTGTAGGGTAAGATGTATTAGTCAAAGTCAAAAAATCCATTTTCCCAGCAGATTTCATTGTCTTTGACATGGAGGAAGACGAAGATGTACCCATCATCCTCGGGAGACCATTCTTGGCTACAGGTCGAACCATCATTGATGTACAAAAAGGTGAACTAACTATTAGGGTATAAGACCAAGAAGTAACATTCAATGTTTTCAAAGCCATGAAATTCCTAAATGACGAAAAGGAGGAGGAATGTTTCAGACTTGATGTAATAGATAGTATCATCTAGAACACAGATGCAATGCAACTTTCCTCTGACAAACTTGATGCATTAATCACCAATATGACTGACAGGGAACTAGATGATGAGATTCTAGAATATATCAACTATTTTGACGGAGCCTCTCTCTTCAGATCGACAGCACATGTGGAAAGTTTGGAACTAACAAAAAAGGAGCGAATCAAGCCATCAATTGAAGAACCACCGCAGCTGGAACTAAAGCCACTTCCGAGCCATCTCAGGTATGCATACTTGGAAAACTCTTCTGATTTTCCTGTGATTATTTCTTCGTCACTAACATGGGTGCAGGAAGAAAAGTTGTTGAGAGTGTTGCGTGGGCACAAGAGAGCTATTGGCTGGACTATAGCAGACATTCGAGGCATTAGTCCATCATTTTATATGCACAAAATTTTGATGAACGACGAGTACAAAGCCACAGTGGAGCATCAACGGAGACTAAATCCAATCATGAAGGTGGTCGTAAAGAAAGAAATTATTTAATGGTTGGATGCAGGCATCATTCACCCTATCTTTGACAGCACTTGGGTGAGTCCTATGCAATATGTACCCAAGAAAAGAGGAATGATTGTTGTCACAAATGAAAAGAACGAGCTGATTCCAACAAGGACGGTAACTGGATGGAGAGTATGTATGGACTATAGGAAGCTGAATAAAGCAAAAAAGAAGAATCATTTCCCACTACCATTCATTGACCAAATTCTAGAAAGACTGGCGGTGTAGGCATCGCATTTTTGCATATCAGCCCGATGATGAGTCTCGTATGGAGACACTACCTCTTTAGTTGTGAAAGCCGCGTGAAACGGACGTTGGAAGGGTAAAGTTGGAAAATTAGCATTTTTGTCAGATTTAACTCGCTTGTTTCGCTTCGGTTCGCTTGTTGGACCACTGTTTTAAAAACACACCAAACCCATTAAAACACATCTCACAAATTAAATAATTAAAATATTTAAACACATCTCACAAATTACAATTAAAACCAATTAAATTAAACTTAAATTAAATTAATCACATTCACCAATTAAATTGAACTTAAATTAAATTCCTAATTTAAATAAAACACATTCCTAAATTAAATTAAATCACCTTCCTAAATTAAATAAATCATATCCTTAACTAAAAAGAACAATCAAATCAATTCCCCTAATTAAAAGATTCCTTTCATATACTAAAATTAAAAGATATCTCCAATTAATACACAAATCCTATTCCTTCTCCAACAAGGTAAACCTCCTCCCTTGGCCTATAAAAATAACCCTTCTCCCAACAAACAAACCCGGGCTGGCTGATCCTCACAAAAATACAAAGAGAATAAACCCTAAAATTCACTCATCCATACGCACAGCCTCTCTCAAATTGCCTCACCCTCGGCAACCCTTGGCCCATGAGATCACTCGCGCCAAAACTGACCACTAGACACATAAACCAACCTCACCGCTTCAGCCCTCAACCGACCTCACCACACGTCCCCTGACTTCACAGCATATCCTTAATTCCTTCACGTGAACAACACCACACATCCCCACCGATCAAGAAGCCCCTCAAAAACGCACTAAGCCAAACTGACCTCACCTTCCACTCACGCATCACAGGTACAAGAAGCCTGCCTCACGCCCTAAACCAAACAGCCCTCCATTACCGTCCCCTCCACTACCAGTTCAGCCACACCGTCAGCCCTCCATTGCCGTGATTAATATCCCCACCATCAGCCCTTACTCACTGCCGCAAAACCCCCTACAAAATGCCCAAACTGCTGCCTAATCTTCCTTGCACTGCACTATCTTTGAGCCCATTAACACACACCAACTGCACGCCATTAAAGCCCACTGCACTGTCCAGTTTGTCGCAATATTAGACCTGGAAACACCCCTGAAATCACCCAGAAACTGACCTAAAACCGCACCAAAAAAAACTGCACTATTTAGCCTCTAAAACAGTCCCCGAAACTACCCAAAACAGTCCCGACACTACCCAAAACAGTGACCAGAAAATACCCTTAAAACAGCAGCGAAACGGAGGTAAAAACAGCAGCCCGAACAGCAAAATAGCGAGGGGAAGACGTTGAGTTTGTGAACCAAAAGAGTTGCGGATCATTCACCCTCCAACGGACGTGTAAACGCCCTTTCGTGAGACAGCAAAAGAGGTTAGACCTGAGGGCACCTTTGTAATTATTCATCTTTATTTTGTTTATTTATTTTAAAATATTATTGCATGAGAGTCGTTTGAAAGCATGATGGATGTTGGATGAGCGGGATATGTGTTCCCTTTTGGTGTGGGTATATCGGATGGAAAACCCGGACGTAAATTCCGTAGCCGATTCCGATGGACGGTTTAGTATGTTCTACACTCGAAGGATACCAAAAGCACGTACCACTAAGAGACACGTTATCTCGTCCATACTAATTGTATTGAGCATGTGCTAGTTTATAGGTTGTTTATTTATTGTTTAAAGATGATTATTTAGTTTTGTTATTTAATTTTCAAGCATGATTGTGTTATATGAAGGCATGTGTCTTTCATTCTTTATGATGATGTTTCGTTTAGTTTATGTTTATGTTTAATTAGTTAATTGTTTACTTTGGTTGTTGGTTTCTATAATTAGTCCCAAAGAAAGATTAAGCCATAGAAATACAAATAACATACATGCAAAGCTTGAAGCATGGGGAAACATACTTACAAAGCTTTGTGACGAAAATGTGATGAGAGTGAAGAGGATCCTTGAGCCTCCAAGGTGGTGATATGCGGCCAAGAACAAGAATGATAGAAGCTGCAAATCTTGGGGCTGTTTTCGGCCAAGAACAACAGTGTGAGAAGCCTCAAATCTTCTAGTACTCCAAGCTCCAAGTGTGTTTCCCTATCACCTCTTTTGATCCCTTGTTGTGCTAGCAAAAATGGAGAAGAAAACAATTCTGCCATGGATGAAGCTCACGGCTTGCGTGAGAGAAGAAGGAGAGGAGGAGAGTGTTACTTTTTAATTTTTGTTCTCTCTATTTGTTTCAAAAACGTGAGAGTGTAAAATGAAAAGCAATGATGTATCAATACAAAAAATGAATTTTTAATTAAAACCCTTCAAAACCGTGAAAGGTTTTCCCTCCAAAAAAAAATTCATCATTTGCCATCATTACCTCACATTGAGAATAGAGACAATGTATCATCCCTTAAAGGTGACTAGATACATCCATCATCTATTCGTATCAAGTAATGAGATATCGCGATGTGATTTGCGGATACCACTCGTTTCAAAATACGAATGTGTCCGCAAACACTTTCGGGCTCGGTTTCGCTAATTCCGAATTAACGAATTTCCGTCGCGACGTGAATTAAATAATTACGCCTTGCGGAATTACTATTCAGTTCGCTAATGAATTAATTCTAAATTAATTCGTTTGCCCGAATTAAAATCCGATTTTAATTCCGCGTCGAAATCTAATTTCGTTTAATAATATATCGAATATATTATTTTATCGATTAATTCCAAATTAATCGATCTCTCTCTCTCTCCTAATAAGGCATTTTATCCAAGATAAAGTTTCTCCGTAATTAATCCAAGATTAATAAAGTTCGAATCAAACATCATAGGTGAATCTTCAGGAAGCGACCCAAGAGATCTCCGGATATGTTGGCAGTAAATACGGTCGTTGGATAATCCAAACACGTACGTACCTCGTACTACGTTTTTACCGATTTACAAGACAAGGTTGGCTTCTAGCAAAGCGCCATGCCTACCCAATTCTCCAGAAATATTCTTACTGGAATATTAGATCTTTATCAAGCGTAGTATACCGTAGTATCGCGTACATCGATCCAGTATCGGACGATCACATGTTAGGCCTGGGGCTGGAAATGTGTCTGCCCCGTACGAAACATATATCGGATATCAAACAACTAGTCTCTTTAAATCGGACAATCCTGACCTGGTCATATTGTCCCGACGGTTGCAACCTTTTATAGAGTACTAGTTCTGTATCCTGCGTGATCATCATCTCCATATGTCTGAAGTGATACTTCCATCTTGACATCACATCCAGTACACTACGATTCTCGATAAACCCAGAAGAGGCGTACACAGAACCGGTTAAAGCCCCCGAACCACCACAACCAAAGTTTACCGATTGTCGCAAGTACTAGCGATGCAAGTCTCAGGTTAAGACCATATACACCTACCCTGATGCGGCTCCCATAGACACGCAGACATACTACCAATGGGATTCCGCGGGGTCTGTCCAGAGCGAAGCTGTTTTCCGTACCATCGGTAAAACACAACCTCCTATCGCACTTGCATAAGTATCCAATACTTAAATATATGAGAACTATGCCGTTGTGCCATCACAACTCGCACAAGTGCAATACTAGTCTATTCCGCATTATCGATGTCCGATCTCGATAATACTCCGACTAGGGATATTTAATGATTAAACCTTTTATATTGATACTGTCTCATATCATCTCAATACGGAACTAATCATATGGACTTTTGCCATTAATATATTAAAGTAAATAATTTTACAAAACGGCAAAGGCAATTATTATCACATAGTTAATTTTGTACAATAATACAATATCATTTACAAAACAGTGACGCTATGGGTCATAATGTCTAACAATCTCCCACTTGGCCTATAGCCAGTCACTCAAGCATCTAATACCTGAACTATGTATATGTCGTTCAAACACTTGCTGAAGAACAGCCTTCGTCAGCGGATCTGCAATGTTGTCATCGATGCGACCTTCTCGACTTTTACATCGCCACGATGTATAATCTCCCGAATCAGATGGTAACGCCGAAGAACATGCTTGGATCGTTGATGAGACCTTGGTTCCTTAGCTTGTGCTATAGCCCCGTTATTGTCACAATACAATGGCACGGGCTCAGCAGCTAACGGAACTACTCCTAATCCGATTAGGAATTTTCGGATCCAAACTGCCTCCTTTGCTGCTTCCGATGCAGCAATATACTCCGCTTCAGTTGTTGAATCGGCAACAGTATCTTGCTTGGAAGATTTCCAGCTCACTGCTCCGTTATTCAAACAAAAAATGTACCCCGATTGCGACTTGAAGTCGTCCTTGTCGGTTTGGAAACTTGCATCGGTGTACCCAGACACCTCAAGTTCTCCACCTCCATAAATTAAGAAAGCATCCTTAGTTCGTCTAAGATACTTAAGGATATTCTTAACAGCCATCCAGTGACCTTCACCTGGATCGGCCTGATAGCGACTGCACATGCTCAAAGCATATGACACATCAGGTCGCGTACATATCATGGCATACATGATCGATCCGACTGCCGAGGCGAACGGTATCCGACTCATGTTATCTCTCTCTTCTTTAGTTTAGGACACATGTCCTTAGACAGAAGGATACCACGTGACATTGGCATCAATCCCTTCTTGGATTGATCCATGTTGAATCGCTTCAACACTTTGTCAATATATGTACTCTGGGAGAGTCCAAGCAGCTTTCTAGATCTATCCCGGTAGATCTTTATTCCCAGAATAAAGGGCTGCTTCTCCCAGATCTTTCATGGAGAATTTTAATGAAAGCCAAGCTTTCACCGACGTTAGCATGGGAATGTCATTGCCTATAAGCAATACGTCGTCGACATAAAGGACAATAAAAGTCAGTGCTCTCCCACTAACCTTCTTGTATACACAAGGGTCATCATCGTTTTGTACGAAATCATATTCTTTTATGATCTCATCAAAACGCTGATTCCATGACCGTGATGCTTGCTTCAATCCATAAATGGATCGATTTAACTTACAAACCTTGTTTGCAAGTCTAGGTACGATAAAACCGTCAGGTTGTTGCATATAAACATCCTCCAAAAGGTTTCCGTTAAGGAAAGCGGTTTTAACGTCCATCTGCCATATCTCGTAATCGAAATATGCAGCTATTGCAAGCATTATCCGAATGGATTTAATCATGGCAACGGGTGAGAAAGTTTCGTCATAATCAATACCATATTGTTGACGATACCCCTTTGCTACAAGCCTAGCTTTGTACGTTTGCACGTTGCCATCCATGTCGGTCTTCTTCTTGAAGATCCATCTGCATCCAATAGGCTTTACGCCTTCTGGTGCATCAACCAGTGTCCAAACTTGGTTGGCATACATGGAATCCATCTCGGACTTCATGGCATCTTGCCATAAAGCGGAATCAATATTCTGTATTGCTTCCTCATACGTAGTCGGTTCATTATCCTCAATAAGATTAATATCTACATGAGGCGAGATCAGGAACCCATACCTCTCAGGTACCTTCCTGACTCTCTCCGACCTACGCGGTCCTTGTGTATCTGAAGATTGTGGTACAGACTCATCCTGGATGGTCTGTTTATGTTCCGTCGTTGATTCATTGCCAGGAACAGTATCACTACGATTTTCATCGAGCTCCACTTTCCTCCCACTTACCACTGCATCTAGGAATTCCTTCTCAAGGAAAAATGCATGTAGAGCAACAAACACTTTGTTCTCTTGTGGGTGATAGAAGTAATATCCTTTGGTTTCCTTAGGATATCCCACGAAAAGGCATTTATCTGATTTGGGTTCTAGTTTGGTACCTTCCAAACGTTTAACATATGCCCAGCATCCCCAAATCTTCAGGAAAGAGAAACCTGGTTTCCTCCCTGTCCATATCTCATATGGAGTCTGTTCAACAGACTTTGACGGAACCTTATTCAAAATAAGTACCGCACTGGTTAATGCGTATCCCCAGAAGGATATTGGTAGCTCAGTGCGACTCATCATCGACCTTACCATGTCTAACAAGGTACGGTTTCTCCGTTCAGACACACCGTTTAATTGCGGTGTTCCAGGAGGAGTCCACTGTGAAAGAATACCATTTTCTTTCAAGTAATCTTGAAACTCATAACTTAAGTATTCGCCACCACGGTCCGACCGCAATGTCTTAATACTCTTGCCTGTTTGTTTTTCTACTTCGTGTCGAAACTCTTTGAATTTCTCAAAAGTTTCCGACTTGTGTCTCATTAGATACACATAACCATAACGAGATGCATCATCCGTAAAGGTTACGAAGTAATGATATCCACCTCTAGCCTGGCTAGACATGGGCCCACATACGTCACTATGAACGAGGGCTAACAGTTCTGTGGCACGTTCACCTTTACCACTAAAAGGTGATTTAGGCATTTTGCCTAAAAGACAAGATTCGCAGACATCATATGAATTAAGATCAAATCCGTCCAAGTACCCACTCTTCGAAAGTGTGGATATGCGAGTCTTGTTTATGTGTCCTAGACGACAATGCCACATGTAAGCTTCATCTTTTAGATTACTCTTTTTGAGCCTTTTGTTTGTTGTTTTTATGTTTAGGAGATTCATTTATATTCAAAATATAAAGGCCATTATTTGCTACAGCAGTGCAAATTTCTGCATCATTTTTATATAAATAACACCCAGTGTTTCTAAATACAAAAGTGTACCCATGCTGGGTTAACAAAGATACAGATATGATATTCCTAGTCAAACTAGGTATATAATAACAGTTCAAAAGTTTAAGCATATGCCCCGAGGGCAATTCCAAAACAAAAGTCCCTACAGCCAAAACAGCAACTGGAGTTCCGTTTCCGACTCGTAGATCAATCTCCCCTGAAGCCAGCATCCTGCTATCCTGCAGATCCTGCAAATCAGTACAAATATGAGCAGCACAACCAGAATCAAAAATCCAATTTTTAAAACTAGAAGTAGTCATATTTATCTCAATAACAAACATACCAGAGGCTAGTGCCTTGCCTGCCTTGATATCCTCCTTGTGTCCCTTGCCCATTCGGCAGTCACGTTTCCAGTGACCTTCTTGCCGCAGTTGAGGCAGACATCTTGAGACTTGTCCTTGGCTTCCCAGAAGCTTTTGTCAACTTGCCTTTACCCTTTTTCTTATGTTTCTTCTTCCTCACCCCTCCAGTAGCTTTGGGCCCAGCCTTTGGCCTCTGAGAGGTCGATGCAAAGTGCCTCGCGCTTGCCCCCTTTTTGGAGTTCTTTTTCAGACTCCTTCAAGATGGATAACAGCTCTCCAAGAGTGTCATCCGTATCCATCAACTTATAGTTGATTATGATTTGTCTCCAAGTATCAGGAAGTGACTGTAAGATCAAATCTATGGTCAGCTCAGCCTCCAAGACTATTCCCATATTGGCCAACTCATCAATATCGGCGATCATTTGAGCCCCGTGGGCCTCAACTGATGCGCCTTCAGTCATTCGGGCGCGGAAGAGTTTCTTCACCAACTCGTACCTTTCCATCCGCTTGTTGGAGCGGTGGAGATCTCGCAGTCTAGCCATCATACTATAAGGATCCAAGTCCCTATTCTGGCGACGAAAGTGCTGAGTCATCGAAGCTAACATAATAGCCTGAGCTGTGTCACAATCATTGCTGTGAGTTTTCCATAACTCCAGCTCAAGTGGGTCAGTGGGCTTAGGCGGGAGAGGTGTTTGTATAGTGTACAGCATCCTCTCAGCCCCAAGGACTATCCTCAGGTTCATTTCCCAATCAGCGAAGTTTGTGCCTTAAAGACATTGTCACCCATGATGATGTCTCGGACATTTACCTTGCTTGCCATCTCAACTACGATAGTCCAACTATCTAGTTAACGATAAAATGGGTACAGTCAAACTGTTACAAGAAAAAATAACAATGAATTAGTCCAACTAATTTTAATTAATTAAACGAAATAATTTTGAAAGACGCGTAAGGCTAAGTATCTGAATGAAATTGCAAATTCAATACTAGCCTCCCACTATTTTTATCAAGTCTCTAACCCTCTGTTGAGAACTCGGGAAATCCTATTTCCTAGTGGGCTAGGATCCCGTTAAATAACACACAACCTTGACTTTGGCCAACAAGCTGTATGCTATTTAACTAGGTAGATCTCAAGATCAATTGGATCCCATCCAATTCCTAGATCCGGTTAGGTGGACATCCAAGTCCAAAAATATGTATATATTTACTTATGCCAATGTATCTAATACATTTTCCTAACCATATCCTCCGAACCATCTAGGCCTTGGCTTTGGCACAACAAACCTAATGATTCCGGTTAAGCGGGACCCATTGACAAGGAAAGTTTCGTAATCAATGTCGTTGGACAAGAAGTGATCTTGACTTTGGCCAACAAATCACAACTTGGACAAGACACCGATGTGGAAAAAAACTCTCATGATTCAAGTACATCCTCAATTGACAAAGGTCTTGACTTTGGCAACAAACCAATGCCAATTTTGGATCTTGAACAAGAATCATTCAATGGAAGGATAATTGCTTAATATAAATTGAGGGATTTTGCGTAATTGGCAACCAATTATTATCTTTGTTAGGTCTCATCATCATACACCCTTAAGCATGCTTCTAAAACATCATAAAGTGCATAAAGTAAATTAATAGTGATATACGGATGGATATATAAAACAACTTGTTCCTAGAACAAATCACTCCATTTCCACTCCCCGCTAGCAATATTCTACTTCTACCCAATTACAAAATACAATAAGAGAAACCTCATTTACATTGAGGGGAATTAGGTGAAGAGAATATAAAAGAGATAAAAGAGATAAGGCTGGACACGCAGGTCCAATTTATAAATTCTAAATTTACAATAATTTCTAAAATTACCCTTTCCCTTCTAATATCCATCCGCTATACACTATTCATTCATCACATACATGTATATTCATTCAAGACATGCTATACAACCAATCTAATCCAATTAATTAGTCTTTGTTTAAGTGATCATCCAATGTTCAATCAACGGTTTGATTTTGCGCGAGTCCAACTCGTTTGAGAATAAGTACATAAGGTACGAATTCACGATGGGGCCTCAACACGAGACTCATCCCCACGAATACTGATACGTGCTGATTTTGATTGGCTTGTCTTTGCCGCTTTCTTTTTTCTCTTTGAAACTGTAATACAAAACAAACAAAACACAAAAATAAATGCAAAATATGTTACGTGTATGCATGCATGCATGAATGAATTTCCTATCCACTGGGTTAGGTCTTCCGCCAGTTCTCCAAGTGATTGCTCAGTCTTCTCTCTGCTCTCATGGCTCAATTTCTCGTTATTCTTCTTATCACGGGGTGGTAGACTGGTCGCTCCCTGTCTTAATTTAGCTTATGTTCTCCGCTGTTTGCACTTGGTCAAGATGAAACCACATGGTGGGGCCTTCCATCATCATACTATATCACATGCTACGAAATAGTCCCAATAGTTATACATATTATCGTCCTCAATGAATGCCCAGTAATGAAAACCAGAGAACCTTCAAAACACTCGATGCAACTCAAATCTGAGTTTTTGAATAAATGATCTATGCCAGACTCAAAGTGTGTGTGTGCAAAAGTTCTTTCACAGCTTGATCCTTAAGCAAGCCAACTCAATGATTTCGTTTCAAAAATCGGGGGATTGGTGGGTCAACCAAACTAGATGTCTCAATTATGCTCTGTAGTTGCTTTTCTGTGCTCAATGTGGTATGGTTTTCTTTCTCTTTGTCTCATTCTCTTTCTTTTTTCTTTTTTTTTTCTTTTCATTTTGAACTTCTTTTTTTCTTTTCTTTCTCTTTTTTTTTTTTCAACACACCTACCCTTTAAGGTAGCATTTCTCCTCATGGTGGTCCTAATACTCGCCCATGGGTAGCTTCACGCTTATTGGTTATAGGTGGTTTAATTCTTTTCTTTAGAGACTTTTCTTTTCATTTTCAACCATACCACACATCATAACATAAGCAAATCAAGATAGACATCTAAGCAAACGGTCATTCACCGACCTACAATTTCTTCAACTAGTCACCTTGCCAACTATCAGGTTTTCACCGCTAAGAACCTATAGTGAAGTGCTTACGAGTCTATCATAGATCAATCACTCAAAGTATCAGATAAAAGTACATCAAGAGTTTATCGTTTCTAAGGTTTCACCTTAAAGCAATCAATTTCATCATCGGACTTATGGCTAACTATCAAGGACTAAAAACAAACAACAATTTTTCTTTTCTTTTCTTTTTTCCCCCTTTTTTTTTTCTTCTTTTTTCTTTTCTTTCTCTTTTTTTTCTCTTTTTTCTCTTTTTTTTTTTCTTTTTTTTGGGCCCACCATGGTCTTTCTCTCATTGCCGTAAGGTTTTCTGTTTCTCAATTTCCTTTCCCCGATATCCATGTTTGCTAAACTCTTCTTTGACAAGTCTTCTTTTATAACTAACCCAATGGATATCTATGATGGCTTTTAAGACACAAGGGTTAACATGATGCATGTATGCATGAGATGCATGTGATGTATGAGGCACAATATGCATGGGGTTATCAAAAGCATAAAGGGTGTCCCCAATAGGTCATACAGCTATGGTTCACATGTGGGTTTACGGGAGTGTGGACAAAGGCTCTCTTTTGACGAAGGATTACCCACAACTAGGACTCCCCACTCAAGGGTTCAAGCGACCAAGTGAGTGCATCTTTTTTATACCTTACGGTACGTGCCAACGAGTTACAGTGTGTGACTAACTGTCGAATGGATTTCCCGTTGTAGATTCCCCAGAGGGAGGGTGGAGCGAGGCTCTCTTAAGTACCCAAGCCCCTTAGGCTCTTATCGCTTGGTGTCAGGAATAAACAACGAGTCCTCCAAACTAGTTTGTCACGACGAGCTACAAGTAATGATTATCTCGGTGTCTTCACAGCTTTTCCTTATAAAAAGGTAGTGAGTGAAGGAAGACATCAAACCATTACCTAGCCTTAACAATGCCTTTGATTACACCCCTTTCAACTCACTATAGAAACGATTAATTAAAGCACAAATTATACACATCACAAGAAAAACTTTCGGGGCCGATTCTCTATCCCCAGTGGAGTCGCCAGACTGTAGACAACAGAACCTGGGCGACGCTGTTCTAGACTCGCGGCCTAGTTGGGAAGTATGAAATAACATGGAGTCGCCACCCGGTGTGAACCGGGACAAAGATTTAAGGCCGCACTCACCCCTCGCAAGGGAAGACCTCAAACCGTTGGGTTAGGAATGGTCCCTTACTTATGTCACTTGTGATGATATAATTTGTGCAATAAACTAACCGAATTTATTCATCATTCATGCTCAAGGGTACTTAGATCTAACATGCTTTCATCCAAATAATTTCACGCAATGTAACACAACAAGCCTATTGAACCATTAAACCAACATGTATAAATCATTACCCAAACGCATCATAAACTAAGAACATGCATAATGAACAACCTAAACATGCTTTAACAAATAAATAACAAACTAAATTAAACCATGCTTTAAATAATAAACATATAACCTAAAGACTATAACATGCTCAAATACAAATTTGGATGAGACGAGATATGTATATCTTAAGTGGTACGTGGCGTTGTATCCCGAGTACAGACCGCACTACCCTCCATTCGGAATCGGCTACGGAATTTACGTCCGGGTTTCCATCCAATATACCACAAAAGGGAACACATATCCCGCTCATCCAACAATCACATCATGCTTCAAATGACTCTCATGCAATAATATTTTAAAATAAATAAAATAAAAACGAAAGAAGATGAGTGAAAAGGTGCCCTCAGGTCTAACCTCTTTTGTCGTCTCAGGAAAGGGCGTTACACGTCCGTTGGAAGGGTGAATGATCCGCTACTCTTTTAGTTCACCAACTCAACGTCTTTCCTCGCTGTTTTGCTGTTCGGGCTGCTGTTTTTTACTCCGTTTCGCTGCTATTTTGCTGCTACGTTTCAGGTCACTGTTTTGGTCGTTTTGTGGACTGTTTTGGGTGATTTTGGAGGCTAATTGGCTTGCGGTTTTAAGGGCTTTTTGGGGAAACTTTGTGCAGTTTTTTGGTGCAGTTTTTAGGTGTTTTTGGGGCTGTTTCGGGGTTAAAATTCTGGCCAAAACCAATCAGGTCAGTGGGCTGATTTGTGGCAGAAAGTGTGCAGTGTAGTGAGTGTGTTTGGGACTGTTTCAGGCGTGAATTGATGGGCTGTGTGTGGGGGATGTTTGTGCGACTTTAGGGCTGTATTTGAGGCATATTTTAAGGTGTTTTAGGGCTGTGAATGGTGGCTGGAACTCGGCAATGGAGGGTTGTGAAAAGGGCTTGGGCGTGAGTGGTGTTGGTGAAGAAGAGAAGATGCGGCAATTGGAGGGTTTGTTGGCTTGGTGTTGCGGCAATGGGGGCTATTGGAAGGGCTTTGGGCGTGCAAAGGAGGCTTCACAAAGTGCTTGGACGTGCTTGAGAGAAGGATATGTGCTAGCTGTGAAGAGTTGGCCGAGAGGAGTGAGGGCCAAGGGATGTTTGTGCGTGAAGGCTGCGATGAGAGAGATGAGTTAGGTTTTAGGGTTTATTCTGTTTTGGTTCATGAGAATGAGCCAGCCAGGGTTTGAATTGTGTGGAGAAGGGTTATTTTTATAGGCCAATGGAGGGGATTTACCTTGTTGGGAAAAGAATAGGATTTGTGTATTAATTAGGGATATCTTTTAATTTAGTATGTGATAAGGAAATCTTTTAATTTAGGGAAGTGATTTATGTATTCTTTTTAGTTAAGGATATGATTTATTTAATTTAGGAAGGTGTTTTATTTAAATTAGGAATTTAATTTAATTTAATTTCAAGTTCAATTTAATTGGTGAATGTGATTTAATTTAATTTTAAGTTTAATTTTAATTGGTTTTAATTATTTTAATTTGTGAGATGTGTTTTAAATATTTTAATTATTTTAATTTGTGAGATGTGTTTTAAATGGGTTTGGTGGTTTTTAAAACAGAGTTTCAACAAGCGAACCCGAAGCGAAACAAGCGAGTTAAATCTGACAAAAATTCCATTTTCCAACTTTACCCTTCCAACGTCCGTTTCCCGCGGCTTTCACAACTAAAGAGGTAGTGTCTCCATACGAGACTCATCATCGGGCTGATATGCAAATATGCAATGCCTACAATGATGATGAGACCTTAACAAAGATAATTAATTGGTTTCCAATTACGCGAAAAACCCTCACAAAATATTAAGCGTTTTTCCTTCCATTGAGTGATTCTTACTCAAGATCCAAGCTGGCACTGGTTTGTTGGCCAAAGTCAAGACCTTTGTCTGTCGTGGATGTGTTTGAATCATGAAGGCTTTGTTCCATATTGGTGTCTTGTCCAAGTTGTGATTTGTTGGCCAAAGTCAAGATCACTTCTTGTCCATCGACATTGATTACGAAGCTTTCCATGGTCAATGGGTTCCACTTAACTGGGATCACTAAGTTTGTTGTGCCAAAGCCAAGGCTTAGTTGATTAAGAGGAAAAAGGTTAGGGAATATATTGGATATATTGGCATATATAAGATATATGTTTCGGACTTGGATGTCCACCTACTGGATCTAGGAATTGGATGGGATCCAATTGATCTTAGAGATCTACCTAGTTAATTATCATACAATTTGTTGGCCAAAGTCAAGATTGTGTGTTATTTAACGGGATCCTAGCCCACTAGGAAACTAGGTTTCCCGAGTACTCAACAGAGGGTTAGAGGCTCACCGAAAAATAGTGGGAGGCAAGTATTAATTTTACAATATTCGTTTAGTTACTTGCCATATGCGCTCATTTTAATTTTTCGTCATATAAATTAATATATTAGTTGGACTAATAATTAATCGTTGCTTTAATTTAAACAGTTGGACTGTATTCAAACTACTTCAATTATAGTTGATTATATAATTGGATTATAGTAATCAATATATTTGATTTAACCAATTAAATTATAGTTGATTATATAGTTGGACTATAGTAATCATTATAAAAATTGTACCTAAAATCGTTGATTTGATAGTTAGACTATTGAAATCGAGATAACTGAAAGATTAGTGTTTAAAACATATCCTGGGTGAAAATGTTATTAAACGACTTTAATTTTCAGATTGGGAATAAAAACTTCAGGATAGTCCTTAAAACTGAGAAGTTACTTTATTTGATAGAGTGACGTCTCGAGCCTAAGCCCAGAGTTGAGCAAATAGTAGAACATGATATTTGGAATATTCATGTGATGATAGCTTTAGTGCTTAATCCATTATGCTTGCCAAATAGACACCTTAATTTCTTAATCAGAACTAAGGATTAGATCCTTATAGTATGATTATGAAATTGAAGGATCTTCATAGATCTTAGAAGTACAAATTGCAATAGTAAACTCTTGGAGAGTTAATGGCTATACTCAATGAGACAAAGCCAAAGTTTGCAATATGGCAAGAAGCGCAAGGCGCATCTTACTTCGACATCCCACAAGGCCAAGGCTTGGCCAAAGGCTTCTGGGGTGTGGAAGAGGGGCAAAGGCAAAGTCATTATAATCTTCTGGGAAGACAAATGACATATCCCAAAATGTCTGCCTAAACTGTGGCAAACGAGGTCACTGGAAGCGTGACTGCCGTATGGACAAGGCAGACATGAAGGAATTGAAGACGGTGCAAGGCTCTGACTTCAAATATTTTTGTCATTAACATGTTCACTACTAGTATTAAAATTGGATTTTAGATACTGAGTATGGTACATAAATATGTACTGATGTGCAGAATCTGCTGATAAGCAGGATACTGACTTCAGATGAGATTTACCTACGAATTGAAAACGGGACCAGAGTCGCTATTTTGACCGTAGAAACCTAAGTTTAGGAACTACCCTTCAGGTATGTACTTGAATTAGGAAACTGTTACAATGTAACTAGTTTGGCTAGAAGCATTATCTCTATATCAGGGTTTAACCTGTTGCGGTATACCTTTATATTCTAGAACACTAAAATGTTTTAATTTATAAAGATGATATTGAGATAATCACATTAGATGTGAATAACAGTATTTATATTTTGAATATAAAGAAATCTCAAACGTATAACATGACAAACAAATAGCTCAAACTGAATTAATCAGTTGAGACTTATAAGTGGCATTGTTATCTGGGACACAATTAACAAGACTCGTATATCCACACTTTCGAAGAGTGGATACTAGGACGGATTCGACTCTATTCAAATAATGTCTACGAATCTAGTTTATTGGGCAAAGTGCCTAAAACACCTTTACTTGGTAAAAGTGAAAGTGCCACCGATTTGTTAGCCCTCGTTTATAGTGACGTAAGTGGGCCCATATCTAGCTAGGCTAGAGGTGGATATGAATATTTCGTGACCTTTACGGATGTGGCATCGCGTTATGGTTATGTGTTTCAAGTGAAACATAAATCAGAAATTTTTAATTAAATCAAAGAGTTTCGACACGAAGTAGACAAATAGATCGGCTAAAGTATTAAACCATCACGGTTAGACCATGATCAAAATACTTAAGCAATAAGTTTCTCATATATTTGAAAGAGTATAGTATTCTTTCAATGAGGACTCCTCCCAAAACACGTCAGTTTGACGGTGTGTCCGAACGGAGAAACCGAATTTTGTTGGACATGATAAGGTTAATCATGAGTCGTTCTGAGCTACCATTTCCTTCAAATGATAAGCTTTAAACAGTGCAAAAATTATTTTGAATAAGGTTCCATAAAAATCTGTTTGACATACTTCATATTAGATATGAACAGGAAAGAAACTAGGTTTTCTCATTCCTAAAGATTTGGGTATGTTGGGCATATGTTTGGATGATACCAAACTAGAACCCAAATCGGATAAGTGCCTAAGTTGTGGGTTATCCTAGGGAAACCAAAGTATAGTACTTATACAACTCACAAGAGAACAATGTAATTTTTGCTCGCCATGCGATTTTCCTAAGAGGAATACCTATATGCAGTGGTAAGTGGGAGGAAAGTAAAACTCGATGAAAATCGGAGTTATACTATTCCAGGCACCGATTCCTTAATGGAACATAAATAGTTCATCAAGGATGAAACTATACCAATAATCTTCGAATACACAAGAACCAAATAAGTCGGAGAGCGTTAGAAAACAACCTGGGGTATGGATTTCTGATCTCACCTCATAAAGATGTCAATCTTATTGAGGAATACGAACTGACTACGTATGAGGAAGTGATACAAGGTATCGACTCCCTATTATGACAAAGTGCCATGATGTCCGAAATGGATTCCATATATACTAACCAAGTTTAGACACTAGTTGATGTACCTCAAGGCATTGTGCCTATTGGTACTATATCAATCTTCAAGGAAGACATACATGGGAGGCAACATACCACGTACTAAGCTAGGCTTGTAGCGAAAAGGTATCGTTATCAACATTGTGTCGATTACGACGAAACCTTTTAGCCATTGCCATTGTTAAATCCATTTGGATAATGCTTGCTGATGCTGCATGTTTCATTTATGAAATATGGCAGCTGAACGCCAAAACCGCTTTCCTTAACAGAAACCTTTTGGAGGATGTTTACAACATCCTGACGGTTTTGTCGTACCAAAACTACCAAACAAGGTTTGCAGGTTATTCGATCCATTCATGGATTGAAGCAAGCATTGCGTTCTTGGAATTATCGTTTTGATGTAATCATAATGGTATATGATTTAATTCAAAACGAAAATGATTCTTGTGTATATAAGAAGGTTAGTGGGAGCGCACTGACAGCGACTGTCCTAAGTAATGATGACATATCATTTCTTGGAAATGAAATTCCCATATTACAGTCGGTGAAAGCATGGCTTTCAGGAAAAATTCTCCGTAGAATTCTTGGGAGACACAACCTTTATTCTAGGAATAAAGATCTACTAGGATAGATCTAAAAGTTGTTATCACTCTCCGAGAACTCGTACATTGAAATAAATGTACGTGACCTGGTGTCTCATACGCTTTGAGCATATGGAGTCACAATCGGGCCAATCCAAGTGAGTCACTGGATTGATGTTAAGAACATCCTTTAGTATCTTAGATGAACTAAGGATACTTTCTTAAGCTATGGAGAATGAGAACTTGAAGTGACTGGGTTCACTGATGCAAGTTTCACAACCGATAATAACGACTATAAGTCGTAATAAAGGTACTATATAGTTTGAATAACGGAAAAGTGAGCTGGAAATCTTCCAAGCAAGATATTGTTGCCGAATAAACAACAAAAGTGGATTATTGCTGCAGCTGAGGCAGCAATAGAAGCCTTATGGATTGATAATAATCCTAATCAGATTAGGAGTGGTTCTGTTAGCAGCTGAGCTAGGCTTCAACACAGGCTAAAGAATTAATGGTCTCATCAACGATCTAGATATATACTTCAATTATACATCTGATTCGTTTGGATCATACATCGTGGCGATGTGATGATCGAATAAATCACGTCAGATGATAATTATGTAAATCCGCTGACGAAAGCATTTGCTCAGCAGTAGTTTGAGCGAATCGTACATAGTTCGGGTGTAGGACACTTGAGTGATTGGCTATAGGCCAAATGGGAGATTGTTGGATAGTTATGGCCCATAGCATCATTATTTGTACAGATCATGGTGTTGTTGTACAAATTAACTATGTGACAAAGGAAATTGCCCTTTCATCATTTGTAATTAGATTACCAAGATGTATAAATGATGAAAGGTCTATATGATTAGTTCCGGATTGAGATAATATGAGACAATATCAATCCATTAGGTTTAATCATTAATATCCCTAGTCGTAGTATTATCGAGATTGGACATCGATAATGCGGAATAGACTAGTATTACACTTGTGCGCGTTGTGGGAGCATAACAGCATAGTTCTCATATATTTGGGTATAGGATACTCATGCAAGTGTAATAGGAGGTTGTGTTTACCGATGGTACGGAACAGCTTTGCTCTGGATAGACCCCTCGGAATTCCATTGGTAGTATGACTATGTGTCTATAGAAGTCCGAATCAGGGTAGGTGTATTTGGTCTTAACCTGAGACTTGCACCGCTAATACTTGCGACAATCAATATACTTTGGTTTTGGTTGTCCAGGGCTTTAACAGGTTCTGTGTACGCCTTTTCTGTGTATATTGAGAATCGTACTGTATTGGGTGTGATGTCGAGATGGAAGTATCACTCCAGTCTTATATTTTGCAGCTATCGGGATATTATGACTAGGTCATGTTTATCCGATTATAGAGACTAGTTACCAGAGATCCGATATGTGCTTCGTACGGGGCAGACACATTTCCAGCCCTCGGCCTTGCACGTGACATCCGATGTTGGATCGTAAAACGCAATACTACATATACTACGCCTGATATAGATCATATATTCCAGTAAGAATATTTCTGGAGAATTGGGTAGGCAGGGTGCTTTGCTAGAAGCCAACCATGTCTTGTAAATCAGTAAAAACATAATACTAGGTACGTACGTGTTCGGATAGTCCGACGATCGGATTTACTGCCAACATATCCGGGGATCTCATGGGTCGCTTCCCGAAGATTCACCGATGACGTATGACTCGCACTTTATTAATCTGGGATTAATTATAAGAGAGAGAAAATTAATCTGGGATTAATTACGGAGATATTTTATCTGGGATAAAATATTATTTAAAGAGAGAGAACGATTAATTTGGAATTAATCGATAAAATAATATATTCGATATATTATACGAAATTGGATTTCGACGCGGAATTAAAATTAGATTTTAATTCGGGCGAACGAGTTAATTTAGAATTAATTCGTTAGCGACGTGAATAGTAATTTTGCTAGGCATAATTATTTAATTACGTCGCAACGAAAAATTCGTTAATTTGGAATTAGCGAACCCGAGCCCGAGAGTGTTTTCTGGGCCCACTCGCATTTGGAATTCAAGTGCGGCCCACAAGTCACATCAAGCGTCAAATCATTAGTCACTTTGATTGATGTGATGTCTAGTCACTTTGAGTGATTGACAACATGTCACTATTGATTGATGGAAGTGGTTGGAAAGCATTAATTGCTTTTTGGCTCCAAAATTGTATTTGACTTTTGGAAAGCTTTTTACAATTTTTAGGATTTGATTTTTGTGTATTAGATACACAAACCAACCTAACATATTCTCTCATTCTTCCTTCTTCTTCCCTCTTACGCTTGGGCCACATTTCCTTCTTCCAAATTTTGGCAATTGCCGAGAACAACAAGAAGGGAATAGGAAATTTTGTGGCAAAATTTCAAGAGTGCTAGCACACATTCGGGGTCTTGCGAAGGTGATAGGGAAACCAACTTGTGAGCATGGAATCACCATTCGAAAGCTTGGAGCTTGGACCACCATGGCCGAATCACAAGGAGCACAACCAATGAGCAAAGCCGAGAGCTTCATGGAGTAAGGGCTTGTGTTCGTCGCGTCGCAAAATCCGATCAATGTAAGTATGATTCCGCCATATTTCATTATTGTATTCACATGTGTTTTCATTGTTTGATTTTATCCTTGGGACTTAATAGAACCCAACAGAGTAATCCTAGGGTTCAATTCGGCCATGCATAGGATTTGGGAAATTTGATCTAATCAATTTTTCACAATCCAATGATGCACAACTCTAAGCTATCATCATCTAACATCAACCAAACAATCAATTTTGAATTTACACACTCCAAGCATAAAATCCCCAAATTAAAGTTCATAAACCCTAGAATTCAAATCACATTAGAATGCTCTGATACCATTGTTAGTGTCTCTAAGACATGCCCAAGATCCTAAACATGATTTTAGTGTGAATAATCAAGTAAAAGTTGCGGAATACTTACATTGATTTGGTGGAAATTTCAAAATCTCCTTTGAATGGATGAAGCTCCAAGCTTTACATTTGTTGTTATAACCCTTGGGTGAGTTTCCCTATCACCTTAATCAACTCTCCAAGTGCTAGCTTGCAAGTAATTTTGAAGCAAAATTCTCTAAGGAGAAGAGAAGGTCACGCCAATGAGAGAAGAAGAGAGAGGAATAGTGTTGTCTTACAAAACTTGGTAGTTGTGTTGAGTAAAGGATGCCTTAAATATTTTCCAACTACTCACATCACCTTTTGACAAGTTGATGTAAGTCAAGTGGGTCCCACCATTTTTAAATTCCAAATTTAAGTTGGCTTGTCCAACACACAACTTAGCTTGGGACCGGGTTCATTTAATTCCAAATTAAACGAATTTCCCGTCGCTACATAATTAAATCCAATTTGATTAAATAATTATGCCTCGCAAAATTATTACGATAGTCATTTACGAATTAATTCCAAATTAATTCGTTCGCTCCAATTAAAATCCAATTTTAATTCTGTATTGAAATCCAATTTCAATTAATATATCTGATATATTATTTTATCCCAGATAAATAAATTAAATAGAAAAATATAATTTAACTATTAAATTTATTTTATCGATTAATTCCAAATTAATCGCGTTCTCTCTTCTAGACAAATTTAATCCCAGATAAATTATTGCCGTAATTAATCCCAAATTAATTTTCTCTCTCATAATTAATCCCAGATTAATTCTGTTCGAGTCAAATGTCATTGGTGAATCTTTGGGAAGCGACCCAAGAGACTCATGGATATGTTGGCAGTAAATACGGTCATCGGACTATCCGAACACGTGCGTACCCCGTACCACATTCTCACCGATTTACAAGACATGGTTGGCTTCTAACAAAACACCGTGTAGAACACAGAAACCGGCGACGCATGCTGTTCTGGGCTCGCGGCCCGGTTGGGAGTACGGAGTAGCCCGCGGGGGACTAAACCGGAGAATAATGGAGTCGCCACCCGGTGTGAACCGGGAAAATGATTTAAGGCCGTACTCACCCCTTGCAAGGGAAGACCTCAAACCGTTGGGTTCGGAATGGTCCCTTACTTATGTCATTTGTAATGAATGGATTTGTGCAATTTTAACCAAGTCTACTCAACATATATCGATGAAAGTAATCTAAATTCCCTATAGGGCCTAAATATAAGTTTGCATGCTTCAAAAGTAAATCTTCATAACGGCAAACACATGATATCACATAATAAACATGTTGAATAAATACGACTTAAACATAATGTAAATTAAACTCCTATTGTGAAAGGAAATAACTAAGTCATGCTAAAAATAAAATAACCTTCTAACGGCCTAAACATGCTCGAATACAAGTTTGGATGGAATGAAATATGTGAATCTTTCAAGTGGTACGGGGCATTGTGTCCCGAGTGCAAACCATAATACCGTTCATTCGGATTCGGCTATGGAATTTATGTCCGGGTTTCCATCCAATATACCACAAGAAGGAACACATATTCCATTCACCCGGAGTCACATCTTATACTAATTTACAATATTCATGCGAAATAAAGCAAGTTATATGCCTTCTAAACTATTAATTCATGCGAGGAAAGATAAAATCATGCGTTCTAAGTCACTAATTCATGCGAGGAAAATAAATATCATATGCCCTCAGGTCTAACCTTTTGTGTCGTCTCTTGGAAGTCCGTTATACGGCCGTCGAAATGACTAACACTCCGTGATTCCTCCGGTTCACTGGTTCGACGTTTTTTTTCGTTGTTTCGCTGTTTTGCTTGCTGTTTCAATTCGTTTCGCTGCGGTTTCCGTTGTATTTTCTGGTTGCTGTTTTTGGTAATTTATGGGACTGTTTTGGCGTGTTTGGAGGGGTATTGAACTACAGTTTTGGTGATTTTTTTAGGGGAATTCTGTGCAATTTTTCAGGCTTATTTTCACGGTGAAACCGGATGATTTAAGGGCAGAATAGGCATGCAATTCAGACAGTGTTATGCGGCTGTTTTGGGCAGAATATTATGTGATCTGTGCGGCAGTTTTCAGGCTGAACAGGGAGCAGTTTAGGCGTGCAGGGGGTAGTGTTTTGTGGTAGTTTGAAGGGCTTATGGTTCGGCTAAACTAGGCAGTGAGGGGGCTGTGGCGTGTGTGTTGATTTGGTGCGTGAAGGTGGCAACTAGCCTGGACAATAACGTGATGAAAGGGGGCAAATTCAGCGTGAAGGTGTTGTGGTTTAGGGAGGCTAATTGAGTGAAGGGTGTTGGCTGATTGCGTATAGAATTGTTGAAGAGTAGTTGATTGAAGTGGTAAGGGGCTATGGCTAGGCGATGTGGGACTTGGTGGCTTCGTTGGCAGTGAGCTGACTGGTGAGTGTAGGTTGCGTGGAGGTAAGTTGGTGGGCGTGAGGATCAACTAAGTGCGTGAGGGCTAGGTGGCAGTGTGTGCAATGGGCGTGAGCTGTTGCTTGCTAAGGGCGTGGATGCTGAGTGCAAATGGCGTGAGCTGTTGCTTGCTAAGGGCGTGGATGCTGAGTGCAAAGAGCGTGAACTGTTGCTTGCTAAGGGCGTGGATGCTGCTTATTTGTTTCTGGATTGGCGTGAGCAATGGGAGTCTTTGTGATGTGTTTTTGTTATGAAGGTGCTAGGGGAAGGATGGAAGGATTTGGGTGGTTTATTTAGGCAAATGGAGGTGCATTAATTGGGTAGGCAATGGGGCATTAATTGGGTAGGCTAAACATTGATTAGGTTGGCTTGCTTTGTTGAAATAAATGGAAAGGGGAAGGCTTATGTCAATGGTGTGGGGTTGGAGCTTAAATGGTGTAGGGTTGGCTTAATTAAATGGTGATGGGAGGCTATTAAATGGCTTGGAAAACTTTGTTGAAAATGGAGGCTAGAGTAAATTTGTGGTCAAATGTGTGGGGTATGCATGGTAGAAGGTTAATTTGGTTGTTTGAATAGCTAGATGGAGGGGTAAATGTGTGTAATAAGCGTGGGCTTTGGTGTTTGGTTGGCTTTGGTGTTTGGGCCAAGGAAGTGTTTTGAAACGGAGGTCCAACAAGCGAACCCGAAGCTAATCCAGCAAATAAAATCCGACAATGCGTCAATTCTTAATTATTCCCTTCCGACATCCGTTTCTCGCGACTTCCACGACATAAAAAGGTAGTGCCTCCGTACGAGGCTCATCATCGGGACTTACATGTAAAAATGCAGTACCTACACACCGTGCCTACCCAGTTCTCCAGAAATAT
This sequence comes from Zanthoxylum bungeanum, assembly GCA_019454045.1. Lineage (NCBI taxonomy): Eukaryota > Viridiplantae > Streptophyta > Magnoliopsida > Sapindales > Rutaceae > Zanthoxylum > Zanthoxylum bungeanum. The sequence continues at coordinate 7,620 of SKCR01040139.1, read as the reverse complement.
CCACCGAGGAAAATTATATGTATCAGGCGTAGTAATATAATGTAATGTGTTATACGATCCAGTAACGGATGTCACATGCTAGGCCTAGTGTAGGACACAGACATCAGCGACGCAGTTCCAGGCTCGCGGCCTAGTCGGGAGTACGGAGTAGCCCACTGGGGACTAACCGGAGAATAATGGAGTCGCCACCCAGTGTGAACTGGGAAATGATTTAAGGCCGCACTCACCCCTCGCAAGGGAAGACCTCAAACCGTTGGGTTCGGAAATGTCCCTGACTTATGTCACTTGTAATGAATGGATTTATGCAATAATCTAACCAAGTCTACGCATCATACACATGCAAGATTAACTAATATCTAAGTTAGCACACATAGAAGTAAATGGAACGAAAGCGAGCACACAATCCCATGAACACATGTGTGAACGTTTCCTCAAGCGGTACGTGGAGTTATCCCATGTACAGACTGCACTACCGTCCATTCGAATTCGGCTACAGAATTTATGTCTGGGTTTCCATCCAATATACCATGAAAGGCAACACTCAATTAGTAACCCAATATTGACATACATGAAACATGATAAAGCATATAACCATAAATAACCAAAGAGACAAACATGCGAAACAATGAAGAAAGATAAATAACACAAATAAATGCGGAACAATGAAACAACAATAAACATAAATTAAATACGAAATAATAAAAGACTAATAATACGAATAAATGCGGAATAATAATATGTGACCAAAGAATTGGCCGTTTTCAATGTAGGACTTCGTATACCCGGTTGGACGTATTTCATGTCCAACCAAGCATGCTGTGTCCAGGACGACAAAATAAAATACAACAGAGGGTGCCCTCAGGTCTTAGCCTTTTAAGTCTCTTCTCGGGAGTGCGTTGGGACGTCGCCGGAAGGGTTAACGCTTCACTATTTTCACTGGTTCGCTGTTTCCACTCACAGTTTCCTCCGTTTTCACTCGCTGTTTCTGCTCGCCGTTTTCTCTGCTTTCACTACTATTTTTTGTCGTTTTGGGGCTAACTTTTAGGGGGTATTCGGGGACTATTTTGGGTGATTTGTTCACTATTTTGGGGGACTGTTTTGGGTTATTTTCTGGACTATTTTTGGGGGTGTTCGGGGACTGTTTCAGACTGTTTTTTAGGTATTATTTTTGGTTTTGGTTGCTGGTTTGGTCGTTGGTTTTGGTCAGTGGGGTGTGGAATTTATGTGACGTGCAAGGTGTCAAGAAAGAGGCTGGGTTCTTTTAAGTGTGAAGCTGCCAGATTTGGTTCATGTGTGTTAGGGTTGTTGTTTGGTTATTGTTTGCGTATTGATGAGGGGTTGTGTGTCGGTGAGGGTCTCTATTGTTGTCATGGGGCTGGTGTTTTATTTGTTGCCGAGGGAACAAGTGGTCTACGTGTTCGTTAGAGAGAGAGGCGTGCAGTGTCTTCCCCTTTGGTTTGTGAACTGGCATGTGTGAGTTGGGAGAGAAGAGGCTTTCTATTTTCACATTGCTGATTTGTTGTCTTTGGCCAGTTGGTTGTCGGCTTGCTTCTTTGCTTACTTAGTCTTGTTTTATTGATTTGTGGCCGTTTTCAAGAAGAAGGAATTGGGGGATTGCCTGGTTGATTCCGTGTATGTCTAGGGTGTGGGGAGAAGGGAATAAGAGGAATTAGGGTTTCCGAGAGAGAGTTAGAGGCGAAGGTTAGGTTTTTTGAGTGAGAGGCTGCCGAGAGGGGTTGAGTGAGGGGCTGATAGTTGACTGTTTTAGGGTTTTTGGCTTTGTGGCGAGAGAGAGATGAGAGGGATCAGTTGAGGTGTTTAGGTTTTATTGAGTCGTGGTTGTTTGTTGCCGTGAGTATGAGCTGTAGTCAGTGCGTGCGTTAAGGGTTTATTGTTGTTCTCGGCTGATCGGTTATTTTATCTGATGGTAGGTTAGTCAAGGCTCATTGTGGCTTCTTTGTGGCTGTTTTGAAGGGTTTGTTTTGTTTAGTCCTCTCAGCTTATGGAGCTGTGTGAAGCCATGAGTGGCTAGGGTTCTTTTGTCAAGAAGAGAGAGCAGTGTCTGAAGAGAGGCGTGATAAGCTGAGAGATAAGAAAGAGAACCGTGAAGAAGTCTAAAGCCGAGTGATGTGCTAGGGTTTATTTTTGGAGGTAGAGTGAAGAAATAATGAAGGGTGTGTGGTGTCTCTTCTCAGTGATCAAAGTTTGTTGAAGTCTATGGTTTGCATGCGTTCTTGGTAAGGGACGTGTCTTTTGAGGGAAGGGTGAGAGAGATAGAAAGCTTATTGCCGTGAGTGTCTTGAGTTGTGAGCTCTTTCCCCGAGGAAGGATTTGGCTTATGGTCTTTTTTATAAGAGTGGGTTAGGGTTGTCCTTGTATGGGTAGGAAATGGAGATTGTGTGATCATGGGGAAGATTTAATTAGTTTGTTATAAAGAAATGATTTCTTCAATTTAGGAAGGTGATTTGTTTTAGTTTAGGAAAGGGATTTAGGAGATTTGATTTGATTTATTTAATTTAGGCATGTGATTTATTTAAATTAGGGGTGATTTGTTTGGATTTTAACATGTGTTTAATATGTTGGATATTTTTGGAGGGGATTTGGTGGGCCTGGGCGTGTGGAGCTTGGTGGTGCGTGGGCTGAGGATGAATTTTAAAACCGAGGTCCATCGAGCGAACCCGAGGCTAAGCAAATGAATTAAGTCCAACAAGGTATTGATTTTTGTATTGTCCCTTCCGACAACCATTTCCCGCGACTTCCGCAACTTATCGGGTAGTGCCTCCATATGAGGCTCATCATCGGGACTTATGCAAAAATACAGTGCCTACAGTCACCCCCACTTTGATGGGAATTGTTCAGTGTGTCGTAGTGACAATCCTATCAAAGTCATGCATGCATTTTTACTTACCTAGCTCGCCAGCTACTGCCTGACTTGTCTGTTGCTTCGAACTGAGTTGATATGGTGGCGAGGTGCTTCGACCCCAAGGTTCATCCCTGCAAGATGTTGCGATCTCTAGGAATCACTACGGGACTGAGTTGATATGATGGCGACGTGCTTCGACCCCAAGGTTCATCCCTACAAGATGCTGCGATCTCTAGGAATCACTACCGAACTGAGATGATAATAGGTGGTCCATTCCCGAACCGTTACTGTGAGTTGAGTTAATGGCGAGGCTCTTTGACCCCTGGGCTTTGTTCCCGAACCACCGAGTGTGGGCTTTGTTCCCGAGTTATGCTGAGAGTGGGCTTTATTCCCGAACTATGTTGAAAGTGGGCTTTGTTCCCTGGGCTTTATTCCCGAACTGCGCTGAATGTGATGGCGAAGTGCTTTTGACCCCTGGGCTTTGTTCCTGAACCACCTGTGGGCTTTGTTCTCGAACTATGCTCCATTCCCGGAGCGCCATTCCCGGCATGCTAGACCTCATTCCCGAGGCATCGCTGATGTGATAGTTTGTAGTCCCCTTTCGAACCATGCTCCATTCCCGGAGCACCATTCCTGGCATGCTAAACCTCATTCCCGAGGCGTCGTGGTTGTGATAGTTTTGGTTCCCTTCCGAACCATGCTCCATTCCCGGAGTGTCATTCCCGGCTTGCTAAACTCATTCTTGAGGCGTTACTGATGATGTGGGCCTCGACCCATGCTCCATTCCCGGAGTGCCATTCCCGCATGCTAAACCTCATTCCCGAGGCATCGCTGATGAAGTGGGCCTCGACCCATGCTCCATTCCCGGAGCGCCATTCTCGGCATGCTAAACCTCATTCCCGAGGCGTCGCTGATGATGTGGGCCTCGACCCATGCTCCATTCCCGGAGCACCATTCCCGGCATGCTAAACCTCATTCTCGAGGCGTCGCTGATGATGTGGGCCTCGACCCATGCTCCATTCCCGGAGTGCCATTCCCGGCATGCTAAACCTCATTCTCGAGGCGTCGCTGATGATGTGGGCCTCGACCCATGCTCCATTCCCGGAGCGCCATTCCCGGCATGCTAAACCTCATTCCTGAGGCGTCGTCGATGATGTGGGCCTCGACCTATGCTCCATTCCCAGAGCGTCAATCCCGGCTTGCTAATCCTTATTCCCGAGGAATTGTTGATAATGTGGGCTTCGACCTTGGGATTCATTCCAAAACTGCTGATAATGTGGGCCTCGACCCTGGGATTCATTCTTGAAAATTGCTGATAATGTGGGCTTCAATCTGGGATTCATTCCCCAAAACTGCTGATAATGTGGGCCTCGACCCTGGGATCCATTCCCGAAACTGCTGATACTGTGGGCCTCGACCCCGGGATTCATTCCCCAAAAATGTTGATATTGTCGGCCTCAACCCTGGGATCCATTCCCGAAACTGCTGATACTGTGGGCCTCGACCCTGGGATCCATTCCCCAAACTGCTGATAATGTGGGCCTCAACCCTGGGATCCATTCCCGACACTACTGATATTGTCGGCCTAAACCCTGAGATCCATTCCCCAAACTACTGATACTGTGGGCCTCGACCCTAGGATATATTCCCGAAACTGCTGATAATATGGGACTCGACCTTGGGATTCATTCCCGATGTGGGCCTCGACCCTGGGATTCATTCCCGATGCTGCTGATACTGTGGGCCTCGACCCTGGGATTCATTCCCGATGCTGCTGATAATGTGGGCCTCGACCCTGGGATTCATTCCCGATACTGCTAATAATGTGGGCCTCGACCCTGGGATTCATTCCCGAAACTGCAGATAGTGTGGGCCTCGGCCCTGGGATTCATTCCGGAAACTGTTGATAGTGTGGGCCTCGACCCTGGGATTCATTCCCGAAACTGTTGATAGTGTGGGGCCTCGACCCTGGGATTCATTCTTGAAACTGTTGATAATGTGGGCCTCGACTCTGGGATTCATTCCCCAAACTGCTGATTATGTGGGCCTCGACCCTGGGATTCATTCCCAAAACTGCTTGTTTTTGCCGCTTTTTTCTTTTCTTCGAAACCTGTGAATAAACACAAGATAAAAATTGTGTGCATGTGACATATATGCATGTATGCATGGATGTGTTTCCTATTCCGATGGGTTAGGCCTTCCTTGTGCTCCTTGGTGCCATTCGCCTACAAATGTCTCTGGTCGCCCCCTGGGTCTGTTTATAATTTCCTTCTGCTGGTTCTTTTCTGGTGATTGTTCAGTTCTCTTTTGTCTCATGGATCAAGTTCTCGGTACATCCCTTATTCGCGGGGTGGTAGACTGGTCACCCCCAGACTTGGCTTAGCTTTCTGCTCTATATTGTTTGCACTAGGTCAAGGTGGATCATGTGATGTGACGTTCCATCATAGATATCCGATGGCTTTTAAGACAAGGGGTTAACATGATGCGTGTATGCATGAAATGCATGAGATGCATGTGGTTATCAAATAACATATATCCTCCCAACCTTATATCTCCCATACTCGTGGTAAGTCCATTTCTGTCCTAGGTATGGCTTATTTTATGTACCAATATGGGGTACATAAAATCGTTCTCTCCTACGCTACATGGGTGAACCTTGGCTACCTCAGTCCATTTCCATCGGTAAAAGACAAAGACCACCCATTTACAACATGGACTAAGCCGATTATGGGATCATGCCATTGTCTAGAAACGACGAATTGGGCTTTCGGCGACCGTGGTCACGGGGATTAACTTAGAAGCGTCCAAAAGTATACAAATATGCCATAACAAGGCGTATCTTTCCTGTATAAAAGCCAGTGCGGATATTGAACTCATGCTTCTAGCATATTTGGATCATGTTTGGATTTTCTAAGCCCATTAAGGTTTTCATACAAGTTGGCCCATTACCATTTCAAAGCATTCAATCATACTATTGCGAGGTGTAAACTTGTCTCAGTTGAAAAATGCCCAATAGGTTTACACTTTTGCAATAACGTGGCTAAATAACTTCAAATGATAGGGGGCCCAAACACAAAGCGGCCCATTGGAATTTTAGAAAATTTCGGCCCAATCATCATAAGATACAATCTCGTCCCAATTTAAATGGCCCAACAAGTTCACAGCTCATGACGAAAAGTCCAACTGAATCCAAATGATGATAGTCCCAAACACAAGCATAAAGGGATGGTTTCTATTGGTCATACAACTATGGTTCACATGTGGGTTTATGGGAGTGTAGACAAAGGCTCTCGCCGGCGAAGGGTTGCCCACAACTAGGTCTCCCCACTCAAGGTTCGAGCGACCAAGTGAGCGCACCTTTTTTATACGCTAAGGTACGTGCCAACGAGTGATGATACATGACTGACTGTCAAATGGATTTCTTATTGAAGATTCCCCAGGGGGAGGGTGGAGCGAACTCTCTTAAATACCATTGATTCTTAGGCTCTTATCGCCTTGGTGACAGGAATAAACAATAGGTCCTCCAAATTAGTCCATCACGGTAAGCTTCGAGTAAATGATTATCTAGGTGCCTTCACAGCTTTTCCTTATAGAAATGTAGTGGATGAAGGAATACACCAAACCATTATCTAACTCTAATAATGCATTTGGTTAAACCTCTTGGACCCAACCCACTTATAGACACGGTTAACTAAAGCAGGAATCACAAACATTACAAGACATTATTTCGGGGCCGATTCTCTATCCCCAGTGGAGTCGCCAGACTGTAGGACACAGAAATCGGTGACGCTGTTCCAAGCTCGCGGCCTAATCGGGAGTACGGAGTAGCCCACTGGGGACTAAACCGGAGAATAATGGAGTCGCCACCCAGTGTGAACTGGGAAATGATTAAGGCCGCACTCACCCCTCGCAAGGGAAGACCTCAAACCGTTGGGTTCGGAATGGTCCCTTACTTATGTCACTTGTAATGAACATATTTATGCAATAATTTAACCAAGTCTACGCAACATACACATGCAATATTAACTAATATCTAAGTTCACACACATAGAAGTAAATGAAATGAAAGCGAGCACACAATCCCATGAACACATGCGTGAACGTTTCCTCAAGCGGTACGTGGAGTTGTATCCCATGTACAGACCGCACTACCGTCCATTCGGATTCGGCTACAGAATTTACGTCTGGGTTTCCATCCGATATACCATGAGAGGCAACACTCAATTACTAACCCAATATTGACATACATGAAACATGATAATACATATAACCATAAATAACCAAAGAGACAAACTTGTGAAACAATGAAGAAAGATAATAACACAAAATAAATGTGGAACATGAAACAACAATTAACATAAATTAAATACGAAATAATAAAAGACTAATAATACGAATAAATGCGGAATAATAAATATGTGACCAAAGAATTTGGCCGTTTTCAATGTAGGACTTCGCATACCCGAGTGGATGTATTTCACGTCCAACCAAGCATGCCGTATCCAGGACGACAAAATAAAATACAACAGAGGGTACCCTCAGGTCTTACCTTTTAAGTCGCTTCTCGGGAGTGCGTTGGGACGTCGTCGGAAGGGTTAACGCTTCACTATTTTCCTGGTTCGCTGTTTCCACTCACTGTTTCCTCCGTTTTCACTCGCTGTTTCCGCTCGCCGTTTTCTCTGCTTTCACTACTGTTTTTTTGGTCATTTTGGGGCTATTTTCAGGGGTATTCGGGGACTGTTTTTGGGTGATTTGTT